>JAUELU010000041.1:1260857-1275054 GCA_032357145.1 Evasterias troschelii | reverse complement strand
GAATACTTGGGCCCTGGCTGGATGGGCTATTCTGACTGGGGAATTGGTGACTGCCTAGCTACATGTAGCTAGCTCACTGTACATGAACGACAATGTGTGTATGCACTTTTATGCCTTAACTTGCAAGTTGCAATTGCATTGCCCGTTATTGCTTGTTTTCTCTTTTCAGTACAAATGAACAACACACATGACACACAGTGTTTGAGACCCAAGAAAAACACAATAGTAAAGGAATTTTGTGTAAAACAACTCACCCCAAAGTCTCTTTGCTCGTTATACCGGGCGAAGATACCGGCCATTTTTACGAAGTTGGATTTCAGCTCATTTTGACGGACAAATTAATGTTATCGGAAGGAAAGCTCAACGTAAAATCTTGTAAATCGATGACCGGTATCAGGCTGGTTCACGGTTCTCACGTATCAACTACACGCTGGAAGTAGCGTACCTTTTTGCCGGATACCATTTTGACACTCAACTAATTTTGTCGCAAGAGGTCGCCCTAGTAATTGCAAAACCTGGCTATTTTCATTATATCATGCGTGGCTGGTGTGGACGGAGATTCTGTCCCCCCGGAGATTCTGTCCCCCCCATATGGAGAACTGTGTACAAACTTCTTTTGATAGCGCCCTCTTTTGAATCATCCCTCTCCAGCCGGCCCACGTTAATCCTCGGGGGGACAGAATTATGACACCGGCCGGCGGCCAGAACATCATCAATTCGCTATAGAAACGGAACGCTTGACCCAACTCAGTCAATTTCGACGATAGAATATGATTGTAACAAAAATTATGCTCTTCAACCTTACATCCGTTCTTATTTCAGCTGGTGACGTAATTTAATCAAGACCTCAAATTCTACTTAACCTCTATGGGACTTGACAAGCCAACTTTCATTTGTCCAACCAAGTCAGTTCTGCTAAAAAGGGGGTTTATTATCCCAAAATATTGAATGCCCTATATGCGCTCCTATCGTATGTAGGGCCTAGCCCTATACTGTTTGTTTGTTTGTTTGTTTTGTTTTACCGATTTGACCCTTACCCAAGAATTTGACATCTGAATTAATACAAAAAGGCAATTTATTGTCACTGCAATCTTCCCAATCCTAAATCAGCGCAAACAAAGTGAGTGTTGCTGAAAGAAATAAGTAAAATTTCCCCGAAAAACTAACCCAGAGACAGGAACCCTTTTAGATCTGGCATTCACATTTTAGGCCCAAACCTATGCACCACGCCCCTGTAGATGATTCTTGTGCCAAAATCAACTTCGTCTAGAAAAAAATGTAGCCATTATAAGTTGAATGGCCTGATTTTCTCTGAACAAATTTTGACAGATGTTGTTGTTTCAAAATGAAAAACATACAAAACCTTAACACGCGGCGTCCGCAATGCACAAAACACATATAAACAGCCAGGCAAGTACGATCGTGCGAATGTCGGCATCACTACAATCATGCTACAATCTACCAGCCCACTTATTATTATCGGGTAACACCGGGGAAAAAATCGGTACCATCTTGATAATGGCACACTCCGAAGCAAGAGCCTGCTGAATTCAACCAACTGAATTGTTTCAGATCGATTCAGAGAAATGGTATGAAAAAACGTTTGAAAAAAGAAAATGATCGAATTGTCCAAAATATAGGACCTAAACCTTATTCTTAAAAATAATAGGACTTACATTTGTGCAACGGGACAATTTATTTGTCAGTTGTCAGGCAGCTAGTCGGCTCATAAAAGTTAATCAAAAGACCACACATAAATAAAACGTTATAAAAATGAAGCCAACATAATGTGTCCGCTGATAGCAAAGCATTTGATTTTCTTAATATGAGTAATTGTTACATTAATTTACCATGCATCTTATTTTTACGAATCATAAAGCTTAACAAATCTCTTTTACATACATTTTATATACACAATACAAAAGTAAAATCAACTACACTAAACTCGGTCTCAATTCTGCCACTATCATGTGTATAATAACTTCAGTGAGTTTGAATATAAGAAGTGCGATACTAATCTTGGACAATTTTGTCCATGTGAGTTTAGTTCAAGAAATGCGCTGACAGTGAAGGGAGAAGGGATGGGAAAATAGGTGTGTGTGTGTGAGTAGGTAACTACATTCAAACCGGGGACCTATAACAAAAGAGGACAATAGGTCCACGGTTGCTATCACAAAGGAAAGCATTGTGGTCCACGGTTGCTATCACAAAGAATTGAACAAAGGAGGGTTCACGATTGCAGGCTGTTACACACTTGTGTGTGTGTGTGGGGGGGGGGGGGTGTAAACAAACACGCACCTTTAAAATGACATGCCCTGCCGTTTCTCAAGGAACTCCTTGCTTATTGTGTTAAACACTCGATCAAGAAAGGGGTGGAATTAGTAAATGTCATTGAAATTAAACAAATTCTTAAGGTTCTGATAAGTCACTATCACAAATCTTTTCTTTTTTCTTCTTTTGTTTAGGTTCAAACATTTGGCAGCATTTCTTGTTCATTTTGTCTTGTTTTCCATAAGATGTTTGTATAACTAACTTTATATAAAGTAATACAATTTAAAATGATGAGGTGGATGATGGAATAAACTTTACAATAATTACTGCAGTTAATAAATGGGTCTTATAATTTAAGAAAACAAATGTCTTAAAAAATATCTTGAGCACTTTGAGGCACTCGTTGATTTAAAACTAGTTATTATTATGTTTAAATTATATTTGTCTAATTTGTCTCATAGCAGTGGGCTTATCAAATTCTTAATTGCAGCTAACTGATTTTAATAATTAATTTAGATATTTCAAGGAATGATTTTTCCATGAAAACAAAAACAAAGTCTGAGTCTCTTCCACAAATAAACTTTGGCACTAAGTCACAGGCTTCAACTAGATTTTATTTTCTCTTCAAATGAAAATTGCATAATTCGACAAAACCAAAATATTTACAATAGATATCTTGTAAAAAGCTGAAATTTATGGTCGAAGTTTTGTAGATGCATCCATACTTGAGGGTAATATTGTTAGGTATTAGTTTGCCACTTTTAAATTCAAACACCAAACCTGTTATAAACTTGCATCATTGGGCCTTGTGCAATAACCTTGTGTACAAACATGAAATCAGCAAATTTAACCATTGCCTATAACTGCTGCTTGTGAAAATTAATTAAAATCTAACACAGCAACTGATGCTTCCCCCAAAAAAAAGAAAAAAAAGAAAAAGAAAATAAAATAAAAAGAAGAAAGATCTGACAGCAGTGACCAATCAACATGAGGCTGATGCTTTTCTATAAGTCAAACCTTATGGATGTGGCATCTGGGCCCAATTTCATAAAGCCTGCTCAGCACAGAAAAGTGTTGCTTAGCAGGAACAGGTTACCAGCCCAATGTGACTGGTGCCCCACTCATTTTTTGCTTAGCAAAGAAATTTGTCAAGCAGTATTTTCTGCTAACAGGCTTTATGAAATTGGGCCTCATGTAGAGGGCAAAAGGAGGTTGCTCATTGGCTAATCCTATGTACTGCAAATTATTGTTTGTCATTGTATCAGTAATCACTAAGAGAGCGGTAGGATGACATCAATGCATAAGGCCTATAGACCTTTCTTTTGCAACGTCATTGACCAAGTTTTTGCCAACCAAGGTTGGAAAAATATGAAAGCTATAAATGCAAAGCAAAAACAGATACCCGCACAGTTTGTAAAAATATTACACAAATTTTTATTTTTTTTCTAAAAGCATTGAATTTGTTGGAAACAAAGCAACCAATCATGGGATGCATTTTTTCATTGAATGTTTGCAGAAAATGTTGAATATCTGTTAACATGACTGAATGTTTTGCTAACAATCAGCCATCCATGCCAACCAGCTCAATTTGTTTTGTGAACAATAGAAAGGTCTATACATAATTTTCTTGCAAGTTATAAAAGTGAAACATACTTTTTGTTTCCTGAAAATGTTGTTTTCTTCATTGTCATTCATCTTCAAGATGTTAAATTGTCAAGACACATTTTGATGTATTAACAGTCTTTCATTATATTCTTCAAGCAACTTCATTGATATAAATTGATCATCATGATCCGATGCTGAATCGGACTGTTTCATGCTCCCCTTCTTCCACCAGAGCAGCTTCTTCTGTTGGTGGAGTACTTGGTCGACGATACCAATAGACTGCCCCAAAAGCAGCTGCAATGATTGCCAAGATGGCGAAAAGAAGGCCGATGGCCAAGGGTACTGCGTAGAAAAGAAGAAAATAAACAATCATGGTTTTTAGCAATAAAGACTAGTTAATATTTATGAATTATTTGAAGCAAACAAATATATAAAAGTGTTTGATTTTAAGGGCTTGCTAATTAAAAGTTGGCACAGATATTGAAACTGTTTCTCTCTAACATGCCACCTTCAAGAGAACTTTTTTCCCTTAAATATGTTAATGTTTTTCCTAGCTGACAAGGTGACAAAACTAACCATTCTACATCCAAACATAAATTATTAAAAAATTGCAATATTCTAACATAAATAGTAGAACTCATTAAATAAAATTGTCATAGTTTTTCTAAAGTCGTTTATGATCTCACCTGCACTGTTTGTAGATTTTGCATTATCATTGGGATTTCTCTTGTCGTTTGGTGCAGTAGCCTTGGGCTTCTGGGTTATACCTTTACCTGTAACAAAAATGAGATTTGTTTTTTGGTCTAACAAAGACAAATTTACTAGAGCGGTATTTGAACCACCGACCTCCAGATTAACGTGCAGGCGCTCTACCAACTGAGTTATTTAGCTCAATTTTGGCGGTCTCCCTATTTTGTCAATATCTTTGTTCAGGGGGTGCCAGTCAGAAGCCATTCAACCGTAAACTGCCGTGTGACCAGAGATCGCACCAAAGTATACGAATACGATACAACCTGGGAAGTGGCAGCAAAAATGAGATTTGGCAAAAGTGAGAATTCCTGAAACGTGGCTTGCGGGTTCCTCCTTATTCTATAAGTGGAACCTCTCTAATGCTACAACTCAGGAGGTTTACAGACTCTGTGCATCACCAAAAACACAAAACTACAGGTTTGGACACATTATAGACTATTTCTTTCTCCCTTTGGCGACTGCTTTACCTTTATCGAGACGATTTGAAGGAAGGCTCAAGGAGGTTTTGAGAAATCCAGAGAAATCACGTGCATGTTGTAACTAATCATGACGTAGCTAAGTCACAACAAGGTTGACTATTATCGAGCCATGACAAACTTTAATTGGAAGTTAAACTGATAAAAAGATTCTTGGAAAGATCAACATTTTGCCTAGTGTTTTTTGATAATCTTTAACAAACCAGTAATTCCTTTCAGAACAAACAAATCTGTATGTTGCTTCAACAGTTTTCAAGTTTTGTTGTAAGATTTCTTCTCTTTTTTTTGCTCAATCCAAAAGCAATGTGTCCCTTTAACAATAAGTCATGTCAAAGGGATAAACCATCCCTCCAGATCATTATTAAATTATGTATAAACACTTAAAAAAACTAAAAACCTAGTTTGTGCAAGGCGCCTCCCCCTTTAAACTAAAACAAGAATTCTAAACTGGTGTTTACCTATTCCACCACCACCTGGTTGATCAGCACCAGGTCTTGGGGGTGCTGGAGCAGGAAACCCTGGAGGGTATGATGGGGGTCTCCCTGGAGTACCAGCTCCTCCGCCTGCAGCTCCTCCGCCTGCAGCTCCTCCGCCTGCAGGACAGAAAACAATAAACCGAGATAAATCTACTATTTGATAACACAACTCATCATTGAAGATTCACACCTGCAAAAACAGGGCACCATTTAAAAGAATTGCTTTTATGAAGAAAAATTAGATATGGACAACAAAATTGTGCTTATCAGAAGAAGGTAACAACCAAAAATACAATGTCAAATGTTGCATATGTGACTGGCATCCTGCTTAATTTTTGCTTTAATTAAATGGGGGCTGGTCGGATGGTTTGGTTTTTTGTCTTCAATATATTCACAAAATAAGTCAATAGGTGCAACCATTGCTATAAAGATTATTATATATTTGTTTACACATTGGTAAAAAAAATACATGTAATAAAAAATGCAAATCAATTATTGTTTTAATTATGTAGCAATTAATGAATATCAAATTCTGAATTGTATTAATTGCCATACAGATCTTTATAACACTACAATCATTTTGTTTTAAATTTATGAGAATGCATGAATCACAATTTTTATTCTAAGTGAATTGCATTTTTCCTCTCTCAAACTCTACATTTAAACAGTTTTATTCATAATTTTTTTAGATAATGATAAATGACATACAATGCAAATCAAAAATTTGAAAAGCAATCTTGGACACTTGACAATTGTCACTTAGAAAAGATGAAATGTGTTTGCTATTGATTCAAAACAGTTGTGGAACAAATTCATGCTCACGATAGCATTTAGCAATTTCATACAAATTTGTTTTGTACTTAAACTAAGTACGGCTTCTGATGTTGAAAAGCTAGTGTCTTAATCAAACTACATAGAAGAAACCAGTACAAAATGGTGGTTACAAGAATAAAGTGCTGTTAAATTACAAACATTTTCAAGGTATCACCTTGGTATAATGAAAACTTACTTTCACATACTGGTAAAGATATGATCTGATTGGTTAAGAGTGGTAAGTTCATTGGTGACCCAGGGATGGGAATAATCACTACTACGCTTAGCATGATTGCATCACCCAGTAACTGGAAGTGAACAGTCAGTAACACTCCATTCCCTGTCAAAATAAATAAATAAATAATAATGTTAAAAGCTAGGGTTGGTAAAAACAATTTGGTCAAATAATCTGGCTGAGCATTGTAGTAGTACATCAGACATGACTTCCGGTGGCTGAATCACAAGAGTGTTTGTTCAAATCCTGGTTAAGACACTTGAACCAGACACTTGAATGTAATTGCTTCTCATCACTCGATATGATTGTTATTGATTTTTTTCTTTTAAGAAACTGTACAATTTCTGTGATTTTCCAGGGATCAATTTCACAATGAACTACGATTGCTCTAAAGATCTGTATCGACCTCAATTGCTGAGCAAAATGTGATGTCACAATATGAATCACTACGATTATATTGACCACACTCATCTTAAAGGTACACATTTGGTAAGAATTAAAGAACATTTTTTTCTGTGAAATATTTTCCCCTAAAATGAAAATCATATTCAAGAAAATTGCATATGAAAACCTAAAAACCTGTAACAGCTGATTTTGGTTGTTGCAATCAAAATTAATGACAACGTGTGTACATGATAAAAAAAGTAAGCGATTTTGATGGCTCAGGTTTAAAAGTGACTGCCACAAATGTAAAAGCTATTAAAAAGTACTAACTTTTGTAAAAGTCAATGAATTTGATGTCTTTGGGTCGAAAGTGACTACCACAAAAGCTTTTTTTATTTACTCACTTTTGTAAAAGTTAGTGAACTTGATGTCTCTTGGTTTAAAGTGACTACCACAAAGGCAACAGGTGTTTACTACACAAAAGTACTAAGTTTTGTAAGAGTAAGTGAACTTGATTTCTTACGGTTGATAGTCTTGTTTCTGTCAGCGGTTATGGTCTCCTCCATGAAAAATGCATTGTTGATTCCACTAATGCTAACCAGCATCGTCAAGGGTTGAGCACAGTGATGCACTTCAGCATAGATGGAGTAGGTGCTGTTTGCTTGATTACTCTAAAACAAACAAGGAGAAGAAATGTTTTAATTAACAGCCGACATTTATGGCAGTCAGGTTGGTGTAGTGGTATCTTGCCCTCCCTTCCACCTTTGGAACCCCAGTTCGAATCTCACCAAGGGCACTATGTGGATTGGATTTTCAGTCTGATTGTGTGGGTTTTCCCTGAAATAATTCTCTGGGGTTTTTCTCCCACATTTAAACTGAAACTTCCTTCATTGTCTTCTCTCCATGGGGTTCTTGGCTAGTAGAGTAATTCAGTTCGCTTTTCTGAGAGTCCTTGGCTTCACAACCAAATTTATAAATGACATTGAAAAAAAGAAGAGGAAATTGACTAGAATACACAACTTTGTAGTGTCTTTCAATTGTCTATACCGCACTGCAATTAAGGAAAAGAAGCTAATCAGCTGAGAAGTTGCTTGTCTGCAGCCAGTTTCATAAAACCTTACGCAACTATTTAAAGCCCACTTTGCGCAACGATGAATGCATAGTAGGGCCACTTAAAAAGTAAAATGTTGTGCATTTGGACTGTTGTTGTTGGTGTGTATTGGATAAAAGTGTGTCATTTTGATACAGTACAGGAAGAGAACAAAACACACAAAAGAGGTTCAAAACATATTTTCACAATTCGTTAATTTTGTGTGTAAGATGCAGTTGATTGAAATGAGTAATCAAAAGTTCTATTTTGATGACATGTTTACTCTTTAATTACTCGTAATGATATGAACTAGTAATGTTCAATGTAGAAATAATTATTATTTTTTGTTTTTCAAAATAAAATGGTATATACTTAAAGCTAGTTATCTTTATTATTCATGTTTCTATCACTTTGAGTTATTCATGCAAATAAGAGGTCATCCCAACGTGCCCAACATATCTTCCATCAAGGCCGACACTGGTCTAAGCCATCTATCTCTTTCTAACATCTATCTCTCTCTTGATAGAGTCAGATGAACACAGCTCATCAAGTCATCAGGGTAGTGAATAAACAAAGGAATGATGATACAACAAAATATTTTCAAAATAAATAAATAACAACAAGCAAATAAACAAACAAATAAAAAGTCAAATAAACAGACATAGACTGGAAGGATTTCAAATCTTACCTGATAATCAGCAGTACACATGATGTGATTACACAGAGGGGCTTCAATGTAGCAATAAGAGAAGGTTAGACCTGGTATGGCCATGGCTTTGAGACTGTTCTCTACTCGCCTCCATGACTGGCATTCAGGGGAGTTCATGATTGGGATGGGTTCTGGTAAGAGGTACTCAAGTAAGGGTAGTGGTCCTGTGATTACAAGATAATAAATGGTTTAACATCAAGGTCTGTCAGCTCTAAATAGGCTGTAGTCCTGGGCCCAATAGATCGATCCATTAAGCCCCGCCTCCTTAAGAGTTGACGAATCACAGCCGCGAAACCCGATCTCCATTAGTGCAAAGATCACCAAACGGGTCAAATGGTGATCAGATTTCGCGGTTGTGATTGGTCAATGAGAAATGGGCGTGGCTTAATGGATCGGTGTATTTCATAGAGCTGCTTAAGCAGAAAATATTGCTTAAAAATTGTCTGCTAAGCAGAAATGAGCAGGATATCAGTCACAAAATGTACTTTTGACATGGCAGTTTGGCTGGTAACCATAGTCTGGTAAGCATACTTTTGTTGTGCTTTGCTACTTTATGTGCTTAAGCAGCTCTATGAACTTGGGCCCTGGCCCCATGAAAAAGAGTTGTTGATTAACTAGACAGTAATGAATCCATCAAACTCAGGGGAAAACCATTGAGTGGATTTAGGAGAAACCACAGTAAGTCTATTGGTAAGGTCCTGTCTGAATTAGCGGCTATGGCTATGGCTACGGCTCTGGCTATGGCTTCATCATGCATTGAAGTGAAGTCCTCAGCAACCGTTGTAGCTGTAGCTGTAGCTCTTTTGGGTACGGTCTAAAAGTCATTATGTCACACTAGTGTGTATCTGCTACACGCCCAAAGTCTTTGTTAAGTCCGCGGCACCAAAGCTGGCATATGTTTATGTGTAATTTTACTAAAACACATCCATTTCATCGTTCAAAGGTATTTTTTATTACAGAAACTTTTATTTCTGAGAAGACTTAAGTGTTTGAAGAACAGATGTAGCAGCCACGTCCATGATTAAACTGTTCTTGCACTAATCATCAAAGAAATACTAGCTCCATGCAACTCCTATGGGCTTCTGCTTGATGGGCCAGCTTTCGTAAAGTGGACATGACTTACAGTGGAAATACTTCACCTTTATTAACAAGATATAATGGCATAACCCCACTAGATTTAGCAATGCCAGTCTGAATCCATCAAAACCAGAAGAAAACTTTCAAGGAATTTGGAGTAGTTAATAGACCATTCCCTTGTACAGACACTATTGGTTGGCAAACGCCATAGAGATGTGTACACCATCAGCCCCATACAAAAAGGAATGATGTTCAATCAGTTTGCCAACCAAAGTGTTAGTGCGCACGTGTGATGTGCAATTTACATATTTCATAAGAAGGGTCTATTGCTTAAAGGAACATAAATCTTGCATCATGGGAGCAGTGAGTATATAATTCTTACTAAGATTTTCTCCTTTACTGTCAAACCCATAAACCATTACAAAACCTGACGACTACTGAACTCTCAGAGGAAAACAAATCCATGAGTGACTCATGTAGAATTTGCAAACACAACTTACTTACATAAACGGAAATACTAACCAGTGCCTGCAACACATGGAGCAATAGGCATTCTCTGTGCACTCATAAAAGGCATATCAAAACAACCAACGACTCCAATACAAACTGTCACCTTGATCTGGAGGGGAAGACAAAAATATATCAAGACTTTTTTAAACACATTTTGCATTTTGATGAAGTTGGCAACTCATAAGTAAACAAAATATAAAAGACTAACTATGGTGGATTTTTGTAATAGAAACAGGCATTACAGTGCAAAGAGTACCTATACCCTCATAAAATAAATCAGTAACATTTTAGAAAGCTAGAAGTGAGTCTGAACATCAGATATTGGTTGTTTAATTGTCATGTCTGATCTTGAGGCCTATTGATAAGATATACATATTTTTGGCACAACATGAAATTATGACACATGTTTTTTTATTTTGTTTATCTGATACGGATGGAATGGGTCATACAATCCTAGTTGGTCTGATGTGGATAGAATGGGTCATACAATCCTAGTTGGTCTGATGTGGATGGAATGGGTCATACAATCCTAGCTGGTCTGATGTGGATGGAATGGGTCATACAATCCTAGTTGGTCTGATGTGGATGGAATGGGTCATACATTCCTAGTTGGTTTGATGTGGATGGAATGGGTCATACATTTCTAGTTGGTCTGATGAATATGCCCATATTCTAATAATAATTACTTACTGAGGTTTCAATGTAACCTTCTGGAATGACATGCCTCATCAAGACAGTAAGATTGGCCTTTGTTCGCCCTGGGAATGATGCTACTGTACAAAAACAAAACAAAATACAATTTGCCATGACTGTTTTCTCAAAAAGTTACACAACATAAAAAAAAATGTTTTTCTTCTTAATTTTTCAACTAATAGTTAACATTGAAATACTTTTAAGGATCAACTGTTCAAAGGGTTATTGGAAAACCTATACTATCCCAAATGGAACATACCATTGTCCTGATGGGGGGTTCTCTTTTCACATTGATTTTTAAATTGACGACTCCTAACTAAGGACAAGCAATGGAAATGTGCAAGAGTGTATTGACCCATCTCATCTGACATTATCATATGATGAAATGCTGTTCTGGAGTCACTGTCCCCATTTGTTGGACAGAGTAGTGCACAGCCGAGGAGATGCAGCCTTTACAGGGGTCAATTTCACAAAGCACTAAGAATCATCTTAAGACGAGTTATCAGGACTATACATAGTGATTTGTATTGTGACATCACTCTTTGCTAAGCAACTACGATGGATTTGCACTTAAGACCAATCTTAACTCTTTGTGAAATCGAGCCCAGGCCTTATAATGTTTTTGCCCTGCAATTTGCCTTTCAAAATGGCAATCATGGCAGACAATATATATGTAGCAACATGTGTTCTCACCCTGCCCCCTTCTTGTTATGCCACTGAATCAATGATCCCCAATCTAGAAACCCTTGGCTTACAATGGCCCCTAGTTCTACTTACTCACTGGTACAGTGTCACTGTGATAGAATGTGTGCTGCCATATTAACGGACTACCGGGATTAGTGAGTGCTATTGTATAGGACACAGGCTGGTCACAATTGTTGATTGTTAAAGAGATGTTCACCGAATAAGTCTGAAGAAAATAACATTCAAAATTTTATTAATATTCTCAACTCAGTCCAATCTGGTCATTTTCAAAATGTTCAACCCCTCTTGCAAAAGTGTCGATATTCATTGCTTTTAAGTAACTAAAGAAGACTGTTTACTTTCACAGAATAAGTCTGAAGAAAGAAAAATCAAAACTTCACCACTATTTCCAATTCAGTCCAATCTATTCATATTCAATAAAACCTTTAAAGCTTCAAAATGTTTGATTTCTATTGCAAAAGAGCCCATACTTTTTGCTTACAAAAAACCAAGAAGACTGTAAAAAATAAAAATGTGACACCTTTGTATATATTTTTGACAGTAGATTTATAACAGAACAAGTTCTTTAAGAAGAAGCAGATGAGTTCTACTCATTGAAAGTAGATGTTATCAAATGGTGTCAACCAAAACAAATTAATATCACACAGTTGCTTCAAATCTCAAAGCTTTTGTATTTTTTTAATTTTTACAAAAGTAGTACATAAAGTAGTTAAAAAACAAACACATAAAACAAAACGTAAAGGAGAAGGATGGATTAAAATCATTCACTTTACCTAAAGTCTAAACCTGAATGGAATGGACTTCATCCTGATATCCGTTCTGCACCAGACATCAAGACATTCAAGCAGGACTTAGACACCCTAAACATGGACAATTTGACTTCAAAGGCCCACCCAAATATTTAACTGCTACACACCCTACCCATACCATGCAGATGACAACCTTATGAGTGATTGTACATGTAAATATACAGATACAAATACAGAAAAGTATTTTCAAACAGAATTTGATTTCTCATGACAAAGAAGTAACGAACCAGGATGATGGCATTGATGGATCCGAAACAATGGAATCCAAGACAGTCTGGGAAGACATTACAGGTGAAGCCAGGAGGGGTTGCTATGCCAGCTATCAGGGCAGCCATCTTACCACACTGACTGGTAGGAGGGGGCTCAGTTGCTGGAATCGCTAAGAAAAAAAGAAAGAGATTTTTATCATGAATAAGAACACAAGAGGTGGAACGGGATGGGTTTGAATTTCCAAGGTTTCCCTTTCCAAACTGTTTTTATGTGCACTTCTCTGAAGAAGTAGATATAGCATTAACAGCTAGGACAGAATAGACTGTGTAAGTCTCATGCATAGTTAAACAAAGGGACCCTTTATAGTGCACGAGTTTGTTTCCTTCACGCATTAAAGCAAAGTACTTGGAACCAAAGTGGTCACCAAAATGTTGAATATAAGCGTGAGACTTGCATGGGGCAAGTTTTTCTCCTACGATCATATTTGGCCCCAAGAGGCCAATAACAAATATATTGTTAGACAATGTGAAATTCTGGACTTTCCTCTTAAATATACTCAGTGGGACAAAGTAATTTGGGTTAAGTTATTAGTTATGCCAGCTTTTGATCTGAAAGTGGCAAAAAGTCCTAACATATGATCATTGTACCCATGTAGTTTCCAACAAGAATTACCTTGAATTACCAAGAACTAAAGTGGAACTTGCTTCTTCTAAAAAATACATAATGTTCTTGTGCAATTGTTGTTTTGTTCCTTTCTTTGTGATGTTGTGGCTTTTGGATTGATTTTGTCTAATGGCATTTGGAAAACAACCAGACAGTTCTTAAGTTAACTCTGTTTTAATCCATCAGGACGTGCCATTGTCCTGTCTTTGGAATGTGTATGGTATTGTGTTCTATTGTTATAATATTTGGTATCTCTTTTCTTTTGTATTTAATGTATGTTTTTGTTGTGTAATTGTAATGTTTTTACTGGTGAAATTAATCAATGAATTGAGGATATGATTTATAGTCTCATTTGAGAGAATTTGGATAAGGTTATGGTACAGTATCTTGCTATAGGACACAAGTGCCACAACTGGGCTCGAACCGACACTCGGCTGATCAAAAATACTAGAGCTTGATTCTGGCTCTCTTAACCGCTCAGCCATGACACGCGACCATATGATTTATAGTCTCAATTGAAAGAAACTTGGATTAGGTGAGCTAATAAGAATCTAACCTGTTGAGCATGGTGGGAAGACTACAGTATAATCAGGTAAAACTGGCCAGTTGATTCCTGTGCCAAAACCCCTTGCTTGAAACCATATCTAAAGGAAAATAATAAAATAACAGAAAACAAGACTTTATCAGGACAGACTGATCTTTAAGTACCACGCTTAATACT
>JAUELU010000041.1:1248659-1260757 GCA_032357145.1 Evasterias troschelii | reverse complement strand
ATGTGTTGGGGAATATTTTGTTATTAGCAGATCAATAAATAGGCTCCAAAATCTTACCCCAATGCTAAGTCCCTCAGGTACCTTGTCGAAGTGGACAGCAACTTGGGCTCGGACCTTAATTCCTGGGAAGGGACTGTACTGGAACCCTGGAGAAATGGAAGAAGAGACTTGGGGCTTCTTATTTTTAGAGTGACTTGGTGAAATATAAAACAACAACATTGAGACCCCTCGCATATGAGGTCACAAGACCCAAACAGCGCCCTCACCGAGGTCCATGAAGACCTATCATTGGCTGAAAGTTGTGCACAGCGTGTGCACATCCATAGTTTGACCTCAGCGATGGAGGACAATGCAAATGCTCTATTGAATTTGTTCCCCCTCAAGTAGAAAAAAAGAAAAAACAAAAAACAAAACATAACGCCTTCTTAACTTCTTGCCAAATTGTCAAAAAAGGACTAAATTGTGAGGAAATCCCTCGTGGCAGTAGCCCACATAGTAAGAAATGGCCTGAAACTTAAAGTCTAAGAATTGCATCAACAGAGGTGGTGCCAGGGGATTCTTTCGCTCACCCCTCACCTTCCAAAAGGTACTTATTCTGCCCCCTTTCTACTAAGATATTTAAACATATTCTATAACAAATGATGAAAACAGGTCATGTTCGTGGCACATGGAAGTGTGTCGTATTATGACTTTAAAACGACCCTTCCACTACAAAAAAGTGAATAGATCAACCTTACCTGGTAAAGCAATAGTAGTTCCATGTGTAATCATCTGACTGAAGTTGATCCCACTTGAAGGAATGAAAATACGGATTCTCATCTGGGCTGGGGAGGCACATGGGTACATCCTTAAACTCATACCTATATTCTGGCCCTGGAGTTAAGGAGATAATTAACATTATTACCTGGGATCAGAGACTGCAATTGGAGTAATTGCCGAGGTTTCTAAAAAGTACAAATTCAAAGATTAACCTACAAAACTAAAGGGGACCACAACATGTTGACTTTGAATTCTGTAATTAAGCTTTAATTTCAAAGATTCGGGGTCTGTAGTCACCCTTTGATTTTTATTTTGAGAAATCGTAATATTATAAAACAGAAGTCATAATTTAGATTAAGTTTTCAAAACTTCAGCTGGATTAGTTTATTTGTTTTATTTCTCCCTCAATCGAAGAGGGGATTGATCACAGGCAAAAAATGAGAGTATTCAGAAATCCTTTAAGTACGGCAGTTCCCAGGTTCAAGTCCCACTCTAGTCAATTTTTCTTTGTTTAACCTAAAATTAGAAATCCTTTAGATTAAGATTTTAGTTCTGAACTGAAGTCTGGATATTGTTTTGTATTTATCTTTTTATTTAAACCAACATCATCTGCAATTGGTTAGATATAGGAGCTGCTTTCAAACAAGCAACATTATCAAATCAGTTTTGCATTTGGAAAATATGACAGTCCTAACTTTTGTTTGCATAATATGTAAGAAGGGATAGAGGTGGTAGAACAATTTGTTCAAATATCTGTTTTTGGAAAAAGTAATGTTTGAAACATAAGAGATGTAACATCGCAGTCAGATTTAACACACTGCTGTAAATCTAAATTTGGAATAAAATTCCATTTCACAAGCACAGATCTTTGTTTTGAATTAAAGAGTTGTTCTGTGCCGTACGAATCACACACAGCGGCCATTTTAAAGAGAGGAAGTGGGTGATTTAGCCCAGTGGAGAACTGTTTCTAGGAGACTGCCTGACATAGGAAATTACTTCATTAGGCAAAACCCTAATATAGGTTTTCAGTGACGCATTAGCCCTGTACACCTTATGGTTTGCTATGGGAATATATTGTAATGATTTAGTTTTTGTCATTCCCCATGGTGATTGTGTCACACATATAGCAACATGTTCGATTTTGACAGCCTCTAAGCAAAACATTTTTTTAAATTTGTTTTTAAAAATACATGACAGATAAACTAAACTTTGAAAGTATTGAACTTTAATGTGAAAATGTGAGTATAATTTTGTGTTTTTATTTACTTCGTTATTTTCATAAAGTAGGCAGGTTGATTATAGTTTCCCTTCCGAAATTTAAAAGCATGATGATAAAGGAAAGGATCGACTTTAAAACAATGAGAACGAAAATCAAAATAGACATATGACTTACAAAAAAGAGATTTGTAGTATAGAAATCAAATGACCTTAAGGTTGACCTCAACTGCTGAAAGACCAGGATGTAGTCTTAATTGTAACCGCCCACTAAGAAATATAAATATCCTTCAGCATTTGTAATATCTCTTTTGAAGTCTTCTGAATGTCAAATGAATTACATTTGAACACCCCCATCAAGGTTATTCATCTTGTATATTTCTCTAATTGTACATGTATAAAACCGTTCTAGTTTAATTACTGTTTATGCGAAGTTTGTTTTTAGAAAAGATTGTAAGAATTTTAACAATATAATAAGCATTTTTATTATTTGTAATAAATAAAATCAAATTTAAAATAGATGTTCAAGGTGCAGAGAAAGCAAGAGAACTGGAAAATAATTAACAAAACATAATAAAAAGTAAGCTAATGACAACAGGTGGCAAATAGAAGTGATAAGCAACAAGTAAAGAAAAACAGTTTGGAAGCTACAATTTTCAAAGCAAGATCATCAAATGAAGTTAGGGTTTTGTGGCGCCTGGGGGCAGGGATAGAGGACGGTGTTTTTTCAATCACTTTGTCACTTGTCTTTAAAAATCTTATTATTTTGAGATATTATTGACAACCACAACTCACAACCACTCAAGCAAAGTTTACACATACAAAAATACCAACCCCAAAACAACCAAAAAATCTTTGGTCAATTTGGCACCTCCCTAAGATGGCGCCGAGGGCACTGCCAACCCCACTCCTTCCCCCAGCTACACCACTGCATCAATACTAAGAACAGAAATGATCCAAAAAGAATCACTGTCTTACCAGGATGCTAAAGGAGCATCTGATGCCAGTACAGCCAGGAATCTTAGCGCAGATGACTGTCGCTGCTGGCATAGATCTCATGCTGCGTAGTATATGATCGATAAGATTATCCAATGCTAGGCAATGAGGCTCTATGGCAGCATGGGAATCTGAAAGAGAAGGCAAAAACTCAATTTAATTATTATTACTATTATTGCTATATAGTTTTGGTAATGAAACCAAGGATGCATCATAAGTGAACTTCGTCATTGAAGCTCACAAGCCTGGGGAAACCTCAATAAGGTTAACTATGTGAACCAGAATCCTAGGGGTTAACCCCTACTCTTCCAGAATAAGTGTTCTGATTTCTTACTTGCACTACCATTCCTAGTAAGCGGAAACTAAGGCTTAATGTCCCATCCAAAGGACAAAACAATTATGGTTAATTATCTTGCTCAAGGACAAATGTGCCATGACCCCAAACTCAAACCCACACTCTGCTGATCAGAAACACCAGAGCTTGAGTCCGGTGCCCTTAACCACTCAGCCACGACACGCCCTAACAAGGCAACTACATATTGATGCTCACTTATAAAAAATGAAACTATATCAACTTGACAATGAAACAAATTTCAATTTAAAGATCTTGGCAAAAATAAAACGATACTTTCTATGGAGGTTTAAGATAGGAGTGGGCAAATATTTTCTCATAAACTGTTATGGTATTAAAATAAGCAAAACATTTGTTAATGGCTCGATGTTTCGACCCTAGCATAGTCTTTCTTGGAGGCTGAATGAAAACCAAATAAATCGCATATAAACAGGTATACTTGTTGTTTATGTGTGTTGAGTTGACCTTTAGCCTTCAAGAAAGATTCTGCTATGGTTCAAAACATCAGGCCGTCAACTATTTCTTGCTTTTATACCATATGTCCTTTTGGTTGGTACACAATTAGCAACAGCTAATTCTATTTTCCTGACCCAACTCCCACCCCCCAAGAAAACTAAATAAAATAAAAAATAATTAACAAACCAAAAACCAAAACAAAACAACCCAAAACCAAACAGAAACAGACTCCTGTGAAACTTTAAAGCTCATCATACTTTTGCAAAATGAACAAAATTAACAAAAATTAGTTTAACTTGAAAGTAAAATTAAGGCTATAAAGATATAATTGAGTTAATAAGACCCATGTGAAATGGTGACATATCGGTTGAGTAGGCTGCAAACCTACAAATGTATGGCATGAAAAAAGAACAAGATAAATACGGGGAAATATACAGGGTTGTACTTAGAGTTTAGAAGAGAACAAAACAGTTTAAACAAATATTTGTTTAATTTAAAATCAGTAATAAATGATTGACTAACCTGATACCGGAATGACGGCCGTCAGGTAGACTCCAGCAATCAAGAGTACAGTCCATGATCTTATACTTGACACTGACTGGCATGGGCTTTGAGATGCCATGATGTTACTTCAATCTGTCTCTTGTTATATTCCTTTATAGCATAAATTCACATTATTCCACAGAATCCCTCTTTAAATGACTACTAATCCAATGTACCTGTTAGAAGGGAAACATCAATAAGAAGGTACAGTTCAATTTACAGTTGTCTTATTATAGTAACTCAATCTGCGGTTAACAGACTCTTCTTCATGTTGTCACCATCATGTCATGTCCCCCATGTGCAGCAACAATAATGAATACTGAATGTAGTAATACTAAAAAGGTCTCAGACTACTTTCCCTTATAGCCTCAGTTTGGTTACATTGATTTAAAAAGAAGCTATACAAGATGGCCGACAACAGTAATTGTAATAACAGGCCATTTTAGACACCACAGTTAAGGCTTTTGCAATGGCTTACACACCGTCCCCCTGTTTGAAGTCCGGTACCAAAAGTACATTTAAAAAAAACAATTATAAAGTCTAAGGCAGAGCCTAAGCCAGAGCCGTTGTTTGAAAAAGCAGCTTATGAAATCCTTCAGAATTCATCTGTAGTTGATTTATAAATTTGTTTATTTTATTATTACACATCCAACAGCACAATTAGCACCAATAACAGGATGAATAAGAAACGAAAAAGAACTATTCAGTTCAAATGTTCAAGCGAGAGGAAAACCCCAATGGGGAAAACCCTTACAATCAGTTTAGGACTGAAAACCCATTTCATATGCAAGGCTTTGGTCTGTGGTGGGATTTGAACCGGAGTCCACAAAGATGAAAGGAAAGGAATGAAACCATTGGGCAAACCAGATCCCCTAGTTGAATCCTAGCACCCATTAAACATGCTCTATCAGTGTTAGTTAAGGTCACTGTAAGAATTTGACAAATTCAGGAATTCACTAAATTCAATTTTTATTTAAAACAACTCCCAGGAGGCTTTATTTACCCGAGTGTTTTCATGCAAGAAAATATAACGGAGATTGATTATTATTAAGCTCCGATAACATGTATGCATTGTGCAAATAAAATCCTTCATTATAGTTGTATGATTCATGATGAACAGTTGATACCTCGTTGTAATAAAATCAAACCCAATCCAAATCAGTTATGGTGTGAACGTACCACCCTGACTCACCACAGCTTTACACTCAATTCTACTTCGGTCAAAAGTGTACAACAGTTGTCGTCAAATTTCATTTCTAAATCTCTTTAGAAAGACTGTAAATTCTACCTAAAGAACTCTACAACTCAGATGAAATGTGGATTAGTAAACCAATAAGAATGTGGTGGTTTCTTCTGAGAAAGAACAAACTTTAAATCAAAATACTTACCAAAGTGGCAGAGTACTGTCCCAAGAAAGTTGTAAGTGGAAAGGTCGTAAGGAAAGTCTGGCTCAGTCTGGAAGTGAGTCACTTAGAAAGGTCACAGTCGTGTGTGGGTAGTTTTACAAGGGAAAGATCCCAATGTGTTTAGGTGTGATAGAGCCTCTCCTGTTGTTCATTCTGCTTTCATAATTCCTCTCTACAGAAGACCTCTGAAATTTTTCTTTGATGATTTTGTCGCTTTACAACACAGGACCACGATTTGTTGTCATGGCAACTTTTGGAACAATCAACTTGAAAAAGACTGTTCGAATAAGGTTTCAAATCTGACTGCCCACTTTTTCCTGACCCGTTATCACATAAAATAGCCTACTTAAAGTAAATTTTTGATACAGTACTGTTTTATTCAACAATAAACGAGTAAGACAAAGCAAGTTTTAAGAAATATATATACTAACCAAGCAAACTCTACTAAAAAATACCAACTTTCTGGAATACATTTTAAACATATTCTTTAATGAAACATATTTTAGACACATTTATGTTTATTGTGTTCAGAGAAACAATGGCAAATATTGTGCAAAAACACAGCAGATAAGCAACCAAAAAAAGTGAAACATTATAACTCCATATTCTTTTACGGAAACAAATCAAAGTAGTGGTGGAGATATTTGTACACACAAGTTGCTTCAGTCCAGAGCGATCTAAATTTCTACCTGCAACTTTTTAAAAGGCAGAAGCTTATAACATGCACAACAATATTTCTGATCCCTCTAATAAAAATAAGCAATTTGCCTGTACAGATTTAACATTTAAATGTGAGGTTTTAAACAAAACCTAAACTATCAGTGAGTAAGCATACACATTGATGTTCTTCTTCTCTCTAAGACGACCTCAAAACATTCTTCCCATAAACATCAAAATCCTTACTGTTCCCATTTTCATTAAAATACTTTGTTGTCAATTGTCAAAATCCTTGAGCTTTATACTCTCCCAATCATTCAGCATTCTGTTCGTTCAACACCCAAACACTTGTACTTGAATATAAAGATTGGTATACTGTCCAGAATGTGTAGAAGCTAGTACTGAATCAATCAAATTATGGCAAACTAAGCAAGGGTAGTTCTGGTAAAACTTATCATAACTAGTAACATGTAAATCACTATCATTATTTATACTGGTACAGTACTACATATGAATAAAATAGTTAATACCTTACCGAACTAAAAACACTATTCTTTTGCTTGACTTCGATACAGTTTCTCAATAATTTATACAAAAAAATAAACTAAAGGATTCTGAGTAAACAAAACGATACACTGAATATTACAGTACTAACGATTGCAAGCAGTTCTGCTCAATGTAAAATAACTTGGGGGAAAAAAAACAAAACAAACAATATATAAAGTTTAAAAAAAATAAGTTTATGTTGCAAATCTATTTTCATATACGTTGAACTGCACATTTTTTTCCAAAACTTTACCATAATTTGTTTGTCCAATTTGATTCCCCAAAATAGTGAGCGAGGCAGACAGTAGCTGTTTGTTACATTGGTGCAAGGGGTCAGTATAAATGTTAAAACCCACTAAAACCAAGTTCTTTACTTTATAGCTTCCACTATAATCACTGAGTACAACTATTTGCCAAACTAACTCATTATAATTGCATTTAATATTTATTTTAAAAAAACACGCTGTTAATCAACCGTCAACTTAAATGTATAACACCTTCTTACAACAAAATGTCAAAGTCTATGACAAACTTGTGACATAATACACAAACAATAGATGCATATGAGTGCATTGTTGCAGAATAGAATCAAAAGGTAAAAATTTGTTCTAATCCATTTCACCAAGTGATTATATTCTGCATTGGTTCACAAACGGATTGGCTTTTCATTCCTGAAATGAAACAGTCCAGATTTCAACTTCTGATAATATTCTGCAATGTTGCACTCATATGCATCCAATATTTGCATATTATTTATAGTTGTATTAAGTCAGCAAAGAAGACAAATATTTAATTTGAGGCTTTAGTCAAAGGTACGCTTATTCATAAAATGACAAATTTAATTAAAGAGAAAGACTGACACGAGAAAAGTTTATTTAGGGAATCAATTTGTGGTGAAGAGGTTTTAAACTAGTGGTTTGAACCTGCCGAGGCCTGGTTCTTGATAATTTTACCGAGAAGAAGTCGAGGTAAAATTATCAAGAGCCAGGCCTCGGCGGGTTTAAACCACTAGTTTAAAACCGATTCAACACACTTTGATTCCCATTCATAAGTATCTTCCCCTTGAAAACATAGACAAAAACCTGTAAAAAATTGTGACATAATACACAAACAATAGATGCATATGAGGGGAAGATACTTCTGAATGGGAGTCAAAGTGTGTTGAATCGGTTTTAAACTAGTGGTTTAAACAAATCGGACAGTTTTGCCCCTTTGGTCATTTGCAGCTCACTTCGATTCTGCGTTAAATTTCTAAACCCAATGCACAACGCGGAACCCACCTCCAAATATGATGTGCATCCTTCCATTTTGGGAGTCAACTCTTTGCGTCTTGAGTACAGTTTGAGTCCCAAAATGGAAGGGCCTGTATCATGTCTGAATGTGCGTTCCGATCCACGTTGTGCAAACCGTGTTTAAACACTTCTAACAGTGTTTATATCACTCGTTTAAACATGGTCACGTGATATCCTCTCGACCAATCAGAAAGAATAATCTTTCCCAGGTATTTATGAATGTCGTTTCAATAATGTACTCAAGTAAAATTTGAAGCCTTGCAGGGAATTAATGGTTAGAATTAAACTAGTAGTTTACGAGGGACAATCAAGTACTGATCTTTTCTTGAAAGAAGTTGCTGTTCTAAGAACCAAGGGTGAAATTAGCCTAGAAGTTTCAAACAGTGTGATCTGTTTGTCTTTGGGAAAAGACAGAGCACTGTTTGTTTGAAACAGAAAAATTTAATGGCTGTTCCTGTGAACTATATATTCTAAATAATGTACTTATAAAAAAATTAAAAAAATTATGAACAGCCAAAAATGTCTGGATATAGGTCCCACCTGCATATATCTAGTTTGACTGACCTTTTCACATTACAACATTGTACTCCGACGTTGACCCTGTCTAGATCTTGATTGTCAAAACCCACTCTGTATGCTCAGGAGGCGGGTTAGGGATTTTTTACCAGTGAAACGAAATACATGTATAGTGAGGGATTGTGAAAGCAGAAGATATATGAATCATGCTGCATTTAATAAAAACAACATGTATTGGAACTGTGTAGCTTTTGGTACGGATCGGAGCATGATAGGCGTTTATGTGTAGATAAATCAAACTGAATGACAATTTTCACCTTTGGTAAAACACTGATTCAGTAAAGTACGGTTAGTTTTGATGATGGCATAGTTGAAAATGTAACCAATACTTATCCCCACTCCTCGTGAAACTTAGAGCAATTGAATCAGAAATATATATTGGTTGACTGAGTAAAAATATAGCCTTACAGTCGCAAAAACATTCTTTAAAACTGTTCCTTTTACACGGATGTCAGTCAACATCTATACTAAGAAATTAAAGTACTATCATGGAGTTTTCAAATGTCTACTTGACCTTGCAAAAATGGTGGGAAAAGGCAAGTAACTGATAGGGTCAACCCTGTTTAATAATTAGGCAAAATAGTTTGCTAAGCAAACGTAAGTGGGGTACCAGTCACAAGTAGTGTACAATACAAGCCATTTTGGCCGGCAAACTGTTTTTGCTAAGCAAGATTTTTTCTGTGCTAAGTAAATTTGTGTCCTTAAGATCGAGCTTCATGAAGTTGAGTTCTAGAATTGTCTTCTGATGGGATGGGTAAAAAGCTAGATATAGGTTATCACTGACCTCCTCCCAATGTCTGTGGTGCCCGATCTAAATGGGTGCTGAAGAACTCTCCATCAAAGCCACATGGTCAATGGATGTGTTATTACGACGATAGTACCACACACCAACAAGAATGATCACAACGACAGCAATTAAACCAGCAATTCCAACCCCAACTCCGATGCTCACTGCAAGAAGAAAACAAAAGTAGTACGTTTTATTTATCTTCATCTAGTTTCAGGATGGATTCCGCTATTTATGCTCAATTGTAGGTGCTTCTTTTTGGAGAGAATTAATAATTTGAATGAAGCTTTCTTAAAAGCAGTTTTGATATTTTGATACAGTCTGGGCAATGGTGCTAGGTTGTTCCAAGCTTCGACAGTACAGAGGTATTTTTGTCATCATCACCCATGATATGTCTTGGTTGTGCCTTTTAGGTGTTCAGATTTCCATGTGAAAGCCCTTGTACAAATTGACGGCTTCATTAGCGGCAATAGCCGAAATCTTTGACATTAATTTAATTTCAAATGACCAAGAAACTATTACATTTTTTGTACAAATGTTTACCAGTGGTTGCTGTAGGGCCTTTAATTGGTGTGGTGCAACCTTATCTTGTCAGTAAGTCAGTGCATCACATGTGTGCACATCTGCTGCACGACCACATTTTTGATCCAAAACTGGCATACCTTTTGTGTGTTATTTCACACAAAATCACCAATTTTATCATTCAAAAACATTTCTTATAACAGGAACTTTCCATTCTGAGAAGACCTTAGTCTTAACTGTTCTTGCACAGAAATTCTAGCTCAATGCAACTCCTATAGGCTTCTGGTAATCAATGGAGCCAGTTTGTGTAAAGTGGGCGTGGCTTACAGTGGAATTACAAACACTTACAAACAGAATTGGGACACAGCCATTCAACTTTGAGGTCAAAGGTTATAAGCTGACTTACCAGAATTGGATTGTTGGTTCTTGAGTGGATCTTTCTTTGCATTCTTCGGATCATTTGTGGGCATCTTATTCTTTTGGGTTGGTGTCACTACATAAGAGTTTAACAAATAAAAAGTTTTATTAGAATATAGGATAGTGAAATAAATCCATAAATATTTTTTTAAGGAGTAGGTTATTATACATGCTTTCAAGACTTATATTTAGTTTAGACAAAGGTTTGAGAATGTTTCACTCACGCGATCGTTTGCAATACCATTTATAAAATGCGCATCACGTTTATAGTGTGTACTGGAATGCGCTGTATTTAAAAGCTCTGTGCAGGTTCACTTCAATCTGTCTGACCAATCATTTTGCAGCATCCACGAAGGATGATTCTGTGTGGTTGGCAATATTTCCTCAATGTATAATTGGCTTGCGGTAACACCATGTGTTATCTACTTGCTAAGTAGATTTTGTTCTTTGAGGGAGACTTCAGGAGGCTTCTCAGTTCTGAAAAGAACTGTCCTGCTTATTAACTTCTACCTGGGCGGGAGGTAGGAAATCGGCCGAGACTACTACTTTCCCTTGTGGATCAAGGGGACTACACTGCTGCGGAGCAAGTTCTTAATTGGTCTCAACGTTTTGAATAGCTTGCTCTAGTCATCGTTAGGAGACTGAAGAGTGTAATACATGTTGGTTCATTTATAGGGGTTCCGAGGTTTCAGTGTAGAGTCAGTCACTGCTCTGATTGGTACTTCTGAAAGGAGAACTGTTGTTGGCTGGCCCAGGGCTGTTGTGAGTTTTGCCCATTGTGTGAGAGTGCCTTGTGTAGTTGGGCGTATCAGTAGACTATGGGATGCCAGTGAAGCAGGGTGAATGAAATAACCGATATCTTGTGGCACAGTATTGTAACAGCTTCCCTGATGCGACGTGTATGCCAATGTCTCACAGGAGCTATGATTCGAGCCTGATCCCAATCTATGACATGGTCTAGATCGGTGGAGTGTTTGACAATGGCAGATTTGTCATATTCCCCTTTGTTTCCTCATCTGATCATTTAAACAAAACTACAAATTTTCATTTCTAATTACGCTCAACACATTTGTAAAAAAATTAAAACAGTTACTACAAACAGACTGATTTGTTTGAGGTAAAGATGAAGCTCAGATGTTTTTAATTTTCATGGACTTGTTACTGCTTCAGTCAATTTTTTTGAGTTGGCGAACAAACATCAGCTCCTCTTCCTTGTAATTACGCAAACTTTGCTAATGCCTTTTGTGCTCTAGACATTCCACTTTGAAAATGCACATGTAAGTTAACAAACATTGGTGTTGTTTTAAACCTGAATGGAAGGTTTCAATGAATATAACAGTGGTTTTCCCAATTTTTGTTTATTTTGTGGTTCTCAATGTAGATATTTGTTATATCTGTAAAACTCAAGAGAAAAGTATAAACTTTGCTCTCAGGGGATGAACTATTCCTCTAGCCATATTGTGATATAGTTGTTATATCTGTAAAACTCAAGAAGAAAATATAAGACTTTGTTCCTGTGGGGTAAAACTGTTCCTCTAACCATCCTAATATTTTCTTCCGCTGAGCTACTACCT
>JAUELU010000041.1:1200492-1223485 GCA_032357145.1 Evasterias troschelii | reverse complement strand
CCACAGCCTAGCTGTTTGTGTGTGGTGGTTGTAGACTGTGTGCAATGGCCATGTATGGGTGACAAGCCAGCCGACCACAGCCTAGCTGTTGTGTGTGGTGGTGTGCAAGGGCCATGTGTGGGTGATGGGCCAGCACAAGAGAGCTAATAAGGCAAAGTATGGGCCGTTCGTAAAAATCTAATCAGTCTAACTTTAGTTTTCAATGTTGAGTTTATGTCTGTTGATAGATATCACAAGGCTCTCAGCAGAAATACTTAAGGGGTTTGGAAAAACAACAAGCTAACATTTTCAATGTATACAGATTTACATACATAGACAAGCTGACATTTTTGAGAAATAGGAGTTACAGAGATTTTGCATTTTCGTAAGGGACATCCAAAACAATAAGTTTGATATTTTGTACTTTAAACAGCAAAACTTTCACTTTGGTTTGAAACAGAATTATCTCTCAACCATGAATGCAAATCTTACGAGTATACATAGGTAAAGGAGTAATAATAATTTTGACTTAACATCGAGCTTCATTTTCAAAGGTTTTTTATTTTGATTCTTGACAGGATGGTTGGGTGAGCTTTGGTGAAGTTACGTTTAGGAAGAAGATGACGGCCAAAGATTTCTACAATGGTTTCTTGTCAGGGAAAAGTATTAGCAGACAGCGTTTTGTATAAAGCAGGTTATATTATTCCTTCTTTAGTCCATATTCCAGTTTGTTTGCCCTTGGAAAAAAATGTTCTTTTTTCTAAGGACCAAATATCATGCCTGATAAAGGGATGATTTAACATTCTAAATGTGTCTGATATTAGTATTTGGAGAGAAGACAAAGTTTAATGGTTCATTTATTTAATGTTGGAACAGTAAGTCCGACTTTACATCAGTGCTGATGTAAACGTGGGGTAAGAAGACGACACGTATTCTAAAAATATATAAGTTGAACTGCAAAAGATTCAGCTAACTAGAAATTCTCCATGAAGACACTATCATGTTTTTCATTAATACCAATGTTTGACTAACTTTTAACTACTATTTTCCACTTATGTCTGCTAGTGCTGTGCAATGGTTGAAATGAAAAGTAACAAATAATCAACGAGATCAAGACTTACCTCTTCCTGAAAAAAGCTTTGTTTTTTATTACTCATCATTTCAAACCTTAATTGGTTAGTTTTACATGATATCAAAAGATGCAGTTGCTACATGGCAAGGTAATAATAAGTGGTAATCTTGCTTTAATCGTCAATACATTATACAATAAATCTACGCCTCGTTGTATTAGTAGTTTGTTGCTTTGAATCATGCTGGTTTATACAGAAGAAGGACCTCAATGATGTTCCAGACAATTTCATCTCATGGTACCATAAAGGTCAAGTCTGAAACGGCTTTGGCTGTGGCTAGAGTAACGTATCTACCTTAATTCAGCAGCCAAACCCACAGAAACAGATTATATATTTTTTATGAAGGTTTTGCTGTTTCATTTTAACAGAGTAGCCCTTTCAGGGTCATGTTTTCAAAGTTTGATAAAAAGTTACAAGAAAATTGTCTTTGGCTATGGGTAGATGTCACTGTTTAAGCCAATAGCCATAGCCACTCAACACAGGCGTTATACATTTAAATCAGATTTGTACCGAAATGCATGTTTAGCTTGGTTTATGACAAATATATCTGTGTTTGACATTTTCTCGATAGCTAGAAGTCAGAAGGAGGTTACTCATTGGCCCATCCTGTGATGTTCATTTTCCATTGTTTCATCATTGTTATCATTGTTTTACCTCCAAGATGGCGGCATGATGACATCAATGAATATTTTTGAATTAAAACAAGATCCCCATTTCGGGAATATATAACAGTTTGATGACTGGGCTTGATTCGTAAAGTGTTAAGCAGAGCTTATTAAAATAACAAACAGGGAACCAGTCTCCAATGATATACATTACATGGTAAGTTGATTGGTAACCCTTTTCTGTGTTTAGACAATCAGCTCTGTTAAATTATTCGGTGAAGCTATCTTTAATGGTCGCAGCTTGGTTAATCTTTTAGATATAAAGTTTTTTTTTAATAAGATGAAAGTGTGTCTAATAACGCTCTTCTGTTGTGGCAATTTGGTATTTTGACCTTTCAATCACAACCAACGCTGTAACATATCTGTAACTATCAAATGGTTAATAACAGCATTGCATCTTCATCCATGCAGTTTATGTACAATAAAAGTTAACTCGGCAAAAAAAACAAAACAACCAAATATATGAGGTTTTTTTTATCTATGATGTATAAATACTTTAAGTTGGAATAACAAAATACAGGTTCATGTACAGGGGGCGACCAGACAATTTGATTTGATTTACAATTACTGCTTATGCAAATATATGGTTATAAACTTCTTTTTACCTTCAAACTGGTGATAATTAACTATTTAATTAGTGCGTTAGACTAACATAGAATTAAAAATTCATTCACAATTTCATGGTGCTGCAAATTTTACCGTAGGCAGAGAATAAAAAACGTCCTGAAGTTGCGATGAAAAGCATTTGCGGTAGTTTTTTGTTTGTTCAGAAAAAGAGGCACTCAAATCTACACCGACTTAAAAAATGAGCTGTGAGCTTTTGACCTGCAGCTTCCAAATATTTAGAAAATGATCTTTTAATTAATTTGTTAATTTTTTTGGTTACACTTATAGAAAAAATATAACTTTAATGTTTTTTAGTGATTAAATAGCAACGTTGCTGCAAAAGCTAGAGGAAGATCCCTGTCATTTGGAAGCTAATTCTCTTTTTAAATAAAAATCATCAAATTACAATATATTTTTAATTTGTCAATGGTAGAATTATCCCCAACACCTTTTACAAAAGTGGTTTAATGATGCATATAATTACTAAAGCATAATAAGTGTGGCTGCATGACTCTGAATATAAACCCCAAAAGAAGACTTGAAACAAATACAGCCCTAAATTCTATTTATAATAAAACTGGCACCACTGACGTGGAAGCCCACTACACTACGATTGTCACTATGCATTTTGGGAACCAGACTAAGATAAATTTAATGCAAATGACCTGGCAGGACAGCACACAAAATAAAAACCTTAACTCAAGATGCACCGTGCAGGCGTGCAACTTTTCAAATAATCAGATCTTTTTATTTTCTTTTTTTAATGTCAAAGAAACTAAAAAACACTGTTCAAAGTGCAAAGCAGTTTCCTCTTTTTCCTTTTTTTGTAACTACAAAGTTGCATGTCTGCCAGTACCACTATCCGTTGAATATTTGATCCACTCCCCTTTAAAAATAAGAAAACTTCTGATTTCTAAAGGATTGGTAATATTCAAAAGCTGCCCTATACCGCTAGGCCATTTTCTTACTCCCTTCTCACATTGTCTTTTCTTTCAATTTTTTTCATTCGTTGTTTTAAAATACTCTTTGAATCTTTTACAATAAATCTTTTTTGTCACTTAATATTGATTTCCAAATCATTTCCACCAATCACAATTTTATATTATTTTGTTCGTTAAAGAGGAAAATACAAAACTCTCTTTTAAAGAAATTAGAAAAAAAGTCAAGGTGTAAATCATTTACAGTCAGCTCTCGTTGTAACAAGATCGCCGAGACTGGCTAAGGGAGCGTTATAAGAGGACAGCAAAACAAAGAGACACACAGCAGAATGTACTCTTAACAAGCAGAACCTCCTCTTTACAACGATGGTTGACTGTATATTCCATCAGGATAAATGGATAATACTGATTAGTTGGGAGTTGGACGCCTTCAGGGCAATTCTGTCAATTAATTCACGTTTGTCTACTGTACAACAATTTCAATGAAAGAAATATTGGCTAGTCATCTATGTCACCCACACTTTTCTTTGAAAAAAACTTGCAAATACTCTACAGTCAGTTACCAACAAATATTTGGATTCAAACCAGCATCTATGAATAAAATATGTTTTCACCAACAAAAATACTCTATGTTAAAACTGTATATACATAACTACGGTTCTTGTAACATATCTGAGTACACTCAAATCTGCTCGATGATTAGTTAAAACACACAAAGAAATGCTTATTAATCTATGTACATGTTGGCATTGAGTTCCTTGACCATTGACCATAAATATATAGCACCACAGAAAAAGTTTGAAGATGCATCCTAAGAACAGCTGAGAAAGTGGACGTGATATAAGTCTCCTAGAAAACCAACACAATCCAAAAGAGGTTCCATTCTCGAGTTGAACTCGTTTTTAAAAGATTTAGCTGGGCTTTGCATAAATAAAATACAAACTGTGCAGTGGAATGAGTCATCACATCTGCATCTTTTGATTAGCCAAACCCACCCTACCTTCCATCCTCTGGCGGGTAGTGCAGAAACCAAGATTGATATACATGTAGCATGTGAACAAGTTTGAGTTGTAGGAAAACATATTTAAGAGATCCAATTTAACAATAATATCATTACATACAAGTAGGACTTTGTGTTTTCACTCTCTTCATAGTGTGATTAAAAAAACTCCAAAGAATCCTGCATGTTTCCTTTAGTGATAAGCAAGAACTGGTTTTAGCATGAAGCTCTTGAGAGTGATTCCGAGGGTAACCCTATTCTTCCCTCTCCCCTAGCCCAGGTTGGACTCCTCCGTTGCATACAGTGACACTGACGTCCTACCAGGGCTACCCTCTCCCCCAAACCCTGATGAGTTTAGTCAGAGTCCTCAGCAGGTCGGTTTGCATATTTGGCTTGACGGATTCGTTCCAGTTTCTTCCGAGCTTCTTCAAGTTCTTTCTCCTTCTTCAAGATAGCTGCTTGTGCCTCAATCTCAATGGCAATGTTGCTAACCATCTTCTGGCCGATTTCGACACCTGTAGCTTCTTCTTCCTTGTCAGCTGCTTGCTGGGCTGCTGCCACCAAGCTGTCTGATGCACGCTTGACAGCATTACCAGCAGCCTGTCAAATGATAAAAGACAACAGCTTAAATATCTGATTGATTCAATGACAAATTAGACTTTTGCGGACGCTAGGAAGTAGAAAACTACAAAACAATGAAAAGTACCTTGTATGTAGCATTACAACCTAGTGTACCGGACAGAATCAAATGAAAGCGGTGTTCACCTTTAACCTTTGTAGTTAAAATTGAAAAACAATAAACACTTGAGGAAAGTATGTAAGAAAGAACTCGTGCACCACCAACCTGTAGCCGTCTCATTGGTTCACTGAATATGCTAGCCTTCACTTTACAGGCTACCAACAACTGAGCTGTAGAGCTGGCAACTTGTTTAGCAGAAGAGATCAATCTCTCTTGAGAAGCATGTCCTTGAACGACGGCATTTGCTGCCTCACACAGACCCTGTGTTGCTGCTGCTACCTTGCGAGCAGCAGAGACAAGTCCCATTGACCATTGGCCGTCTTCGCTGTATGGAGCCGGATTGGCTACAACCTGCACAGATAAAGTAGTGTCAAAGATTTAGGGGCTGTGGAGCTTGGCGGTTTATTGTCTTTTTATTGACGATGGACACAAAACTATACATACCACTTTTCCGAACCTCATCCATGCCATTTGTGAGCGCTGCTTCCAATCAAGAAGCAAAACAAAAAAAGCAAAACGGAACAAAACAAACAAAAGAAAATGCTCTCTTTAAGGTTGGGCTTTATACCTCACCAAACGTACAGCAAAAGTAAGAAATATATACCTCCTCCAGTTTACCTGTCTTGTTTAAACAAAGTTTCCAATCCTTACGAATGCTTTTGTCTTCCCTTACTGTAAATTATATTCCGATTACTAAATCAATTTCATTTGGAGTGTAACAAGTACCTCTAAGTTTGCAACTACCAGTAAAAGGGTTAGTACAAACTGTTTAATTTGAAGAATCTGAAGTACCTGAAGGTATACACTTGAATGATAAATCTAAATAATTTTCAACAAACACATGAATTCAGCACAAAATTTCCACAAATTAAAATTTTGTCTAAGTTCATAGAAGCGCTGATAATGGACAATTCCAAAACGATATCAGAAAATCATAAATCATCTTTATAAAAGATAAAGAGGAAATAAACTGGCCCATGATCCCAAAGTGCCATCCTACCATTCCTTGATCAACCAACTCCCTCTGAGCAGCTGAGGCAGCCTTGACAAGGGCACTGGTGGCATTAGCGATGGCCTTGGCTGCTTCTAAGATCTGCTCCTCAAAGTTCAGACTTTCATCCGCTTGCTGCAGAAATAAATAAAAATCAGAAAAAACACATGTTAAAAACAATAAAATTCCTTCCAAAAAAGGAAATAAAACTCACACTGAGAAAGGCATTGATAAAATCTGAAAAAATTTTCATGAGGCCTTTTCTGATTATAAATAATTTATCTTAGATTCTTTTATTGATAAGCAAAAGAACAAATCTAACCAAACTATGGCCAAGTCCAAATTGACTGCTGCGGCTTTGGCTGTGGCTAAGGGTGTTGGCTAAGGGCAACCTATACTTCAATGCTTGACAATCAAGCCACACCCACAGCCGCTAATCCAGACACAGCATCGGTAACTAATTTATAGAGCTGACAAACAAAATTTTGTTTCGCTTGAGCTAAACACAGGTTACCCTTCCTGATGCCATTAGATGTATCTTAAAGGCAGGTTAAACTTTTGTTAATTGTTTAAGACCAGGACTCACTTGGTGTATCCCAACAGATACATAAAATAATTTTTTTTTGAAAATTTGGGCTCAATTGGCAATTGAGGTTGCAAGACAATAATAATGAAAGAAAAAACGTCCTTGTTGCATACAACTGTGTACTTTCAGATGCCTGACTTTACTGGGCTCTGTAAGAGTGGAATACTGCGGTACAATTTACCATGACTTTGGTCCTTGTCATATACAAACAAAATTGTACAAATACAATGTTCAAAATCAAAGAAATAAAAATTGCAACAAAATTTGAAATGCACTTAAACATAAAAATTAAAAAACAAATCAAATGTCAACACAATGCAGTTGAATATTTCTTAAAATCACACTTCAAAAACAAGTTCATACTTTTTGATATACAGAACCCCCCCCCCCCCAATTCATACACAAATCTTATTTTACAGTTTGTATATAAGAAAGATTTCAAAGGTAGGGTCATAGATAAGTTTTAATCACCCTAATGCTGATTTATAAGCAACCGATATACTTCGAAGGGAATTTTTTCTCAAAATAGTTTCTACTATCAACAGCTGCAGTGCTTTTCACCAAGTAATTTTTAATGGTCATTAATTTTTGGAGCACCTACCAATGTATGACCCTATCTTTAAACATTCAAATGTTTTTTAACTTCTGTTAATCACTGACTTTAAATAAATAGAATCAGAGGTGGTCTGCTCGGCAATCGGTTAAGCCCAGGGAAATCCCAGCAGCCAGAAGTTATGTTGGAGACTGATTGTGTGCAGACGAGGGGTCGAAGAAGCAAAGACTTTGTAAGACACCACAGGCTATGTCTGAATTAGGTTGAGCACTGTGTCTTCACAATCAACCCAAATACAAACATATCATGCAGAATGTCACAGAATCAATGTTGTCTGTAAGGGTCATCTTCCAATAGGCTCCAGTTGACAACCACTCCTAGTTCAAACTGTTACTAACTACAGATTCAACATAAACCATCTGTATGGGTCATTCCAGATAGCCATCAGTTGACAACTAGATGAGGGCATTGTGTTTTTATGCTCTCTGAAATTGTCCAGTTTATATCCACTACAATCCTTTTTATGCTTCTACATTGATATCTCTTATTACTTTTTATGTCTTCTTGGAGGATTAGTGATTAATGTCATCATCTTTTTTAAATGTTGTTTTGACTGTAATGTGAATTTTTAGTGAATTTTGTTCAGATCATCAAAGCTTTTTAAGTCCAAACTGTTATTAACTATAACATATGTGGAAGGGTGGTATTGGTTAGTTGGTGTGGAGCCAGGTAAACGGGTACCAATCTTATAAGAGTCCACATTGTTTAGGTGATGAGTTAACATGTGCTGAGTGCTTGGGAGGGTGGGTGATTTGTTGGTTGGTGTGGAGTCAGGGAAACCTGTGCCAATTTTTTTAGAGTCCACAATGTTTAGGTGATGAATTAACATCAGCTCTCCTATTAACCCAGGTTAACTGTGTTGCCCTTTGCAAAGTTCCAATACAAATTTCCCCCCCCCCCCCCCACAGTAGTGTGGTAGGAGTCTAATTCACTCAACTTACCCGTAGAGCCACTACTAACCGACAGGTTTAAATCGCTAAGAGTTTTTTAAATATATACAAACAGCACCCTTCCCACACGGGCATAAGGGAATTTGAATTGACAGCAAAGAACTCCAGCCGATGACACTGTTTTGTTTATGAATGTTCTGAAAATGAATTTTCTGAAAACAGTTATGTATGTTCTTCATTGGGTATGTAGGCTACCCATGCTTTTCAGATACTTGGTACTGAGTGTTCTACCAACCCAGACTTTATGGCGATTACACATGACTTGTAACAATTGTAAGACTATATTACAATGATGATGACATGTTGTATCTTTCACCAAAACCGCGTTCATTTGTAACCCCAAAAATTAGTAATTTTCTTTCATTATGATGATACTATCAAAAACTTTTGACTTAGCAATTAATCAGTCTGAGCATTTCAAAACTATTGTGTTCATTTTACCCTTATAAAAAATAATCGCCATAAAATTACCGGCAGCCGTTAACGAGAGGCATTTATTTTTCCCTAGAGACATATCACCTTCATACTAGAAATAATTGTGTTATTCAATGACAATACTCATGAAAAAGACGAAAAATTGTACATAGGGCCTAAATAATAAGCCTTAGGTTTCTTTTATAAATATGAACCAAGATTCTAGTAATTTACTGCTTGTGTCTTGAAATCTAACATCGTTTCAGCAAACTCGGGCGGTGCAAAGACAAAAGGGGGTTAAATCGTTTTCAATTTGGTAGGTAGGCAACCCATGCTTTGAAGATACTTGGTATTGGGTTTCTACCAACCTAGACTTTATGATTTTGCTTTAAATTTAGATAAGATTACTTTATCTTTAGTCTTTATGTAATCAGATTTGTATATGAATATAAGTATACTTATTCACAGTGACTGTAGTTAATCTTTTAGCCATTGGACCGCCCAGCCACCCAAAGTGATACACCATAACATGCGGTAAAGGGAAACACTCACAAGCTTGCCTATTGCTAGAAAAAGGAACATCAAAATAAATTTATAGTCTGGGTACGCATTGGTCAGTCAATGGCAATCGTCGAAATAAATCAATTTTAGTTAATGATGATGACATGATGTAGCTTTCACCAAAACCACGCTCATTGTAACCCCAAAAATGAGTAATTTTTTATCATTGTGATGATACTATCAAAAACTTTTGACTTAGCAATTAATCAGTATGAGCATTTGATGCCAGATAAAAGGCTTCAAAAACTATTGTGTTCATTTTACCCTTATGAAAAATAATCACCATAAAAATTACCGGCAGCATTTAATGAGAGGCATTTATTATTACCTAGGGACTTATCACCTTGGTACTAGAAATGATGTTATTCAATGACGATTTTCACAAAAAAAACGAAAATTGTACATAGGACCTAAATAATAAGCCTTGGGTGTCTTTTATCAATTTAAACCACGACTCAAGTAATTTACTGCTTGTGTCTTGAAATCTAACATCGTTTCAGCAAACTCAGGCGGTGCAGGGACAAGGGGGGTTAAGTCGTTTTCCATTGGGAGACCTACTTATCTCATTTTGAACTATTCCTCACCCTCCTAACTGTATTTTACTTAAATGTTTTGTTATTTACTTTAAAAATCACTTGATGCATGGTCTACGTTTACACAGTTACATTCTCCAATCAATAAGGGTGATGTTCTGGAGGGCATTGTATATTGTATACATGTTGTCCAATGGTAATATTCAAGTTGGTAAAGAAGTGTATTATACACATTGGGAGTCTGCAGGGTGCAATGTCTATTGTGGTCTTTTATACAATGATGGCCATTTTCTTTCATTTGTTATTTTTAGGAGTAAGTTCGGCGTTCGCGCTAATTTATTGGAGTAGACAAAGTCCAACAAGTCAGGTGCAGCTCTGCTGGAGCTGGGTGAAAAAACTGATGATGGTTGGAATAGATTATCCGGTCTCTGAGGCAATGTTACTGGGTGGGCTACTAGCAGTTTGCCTAACCTGATGAACCAGGGTTGTCGGGGCCAGAAGGGCACTATCAGCAGAATTTTGCAGTCGTCCCGTTCTATCTTTGTTAGTACTCTCGACTACAGGAAAATTGGGGGGAAGGCGTATGCCAGCAATCTGTCCCATGCTATCGAAAATGCGTCCATCTGCCATGCCAGCGGGCTGATGCAAAAAGGTGAATGTGCGGACGCTCTATCCAAGTGAAAAGCAGCTGCACGACGCTGGGGAGTAATGTCCACTCCATAGGGAGAATCCTTCCTTGTGACAGTGCGTCCTTAGATCCTTAGATTTGACTGGGATACTGAGTCGTCGTGGCGGCTCGTTTTCCCACTACGGCTGGGTGACTTTCCCGAAGAAGAATTTTTCTTCTTCTTCTTCACCGTGGTATGGGATTTGTCAGCTGAGAAGGGTGCAGGCCCTCTTTAGGCCAGCAGCCGGGTGGCTCAGGGGTTGGAAACCCGAAGTCACCATCGATGCAACCAAGCTGGGTCTGGGAGTCAAGCCCGTTTGCCAAGCGTCACCTTCACTGCCAGTCCAGGGAACCTTCCCCTTGTCGGCCAGCTTGGCTTTCCTCCCCACCTGTGTTTATGGGGTCGTAACAGAGGACTCGCTTGAGCCCTCCGTCCGACCTGCAAGCCCCTTGGCACTCACCAGTGCCGGGCGAACACCGTGCCTTGAAGGGGACACTACCGTGTTTCCCAGCGTACGAAGGCAAGCACATGGTGCCTCTGGCTCGAGCCCCTGATCAAGGAACTATCGGACCCGTGAGTTTCCGGCTACCCCGTTACTGGCCGATGCTTTCCGAGCCATAGGATTCTCAATAGAGAAAACCTAAAAAAACAACTCAAAAATACTAAAAAAAACACTTTCAAAAAACACTCCAAAACCAGCTACTACTAGCAAAAAACGCAGAGGAATAACATGGCGGCCAGGCCGCGGGGCTTTGTGGCTGGGACAAGAGAGGGCGCTGTTGCGTATATATTAATAACTCTTAGCGATTTAAACCTGTCAGTTAGGGAAAATGCATTAGTAGTGGCTCTACGGATTAGTTGAGTGCCCTTACAGGGGATAATTGCCATACCCCTCCAAGAGCCAAGTTCAAGGCCTGTAACACATGCCGAAGGATTCTGATTGATATCAGAAGGTTTGTAGGCACATCACATGGAGAGTTATAATTAACTGATGCCACATCTGAAATGAGCAACTTCGGATGGCCATTGGCTGTAGATGTTGAAGAAACGGCCTTTGCAGTGACCAGGTCATAGCTGCAGCCCAAGTCATCAATTGAGACATGGCCTAATATGCAAGAAGTGACCATCAACCAGTCCTAAAGTTCATCAATCCATCTCACAGACACATCTTATCAAGTACTGAGCTGTAGAAGTAATGTTCAGTTGCCTTGTGACATTCAATGGGTTAGTGTTCATTCATTAACAAGCAAATCTTTATCAACCAAGATGCATCAATCCATGCCTCAACTTGACTTCAACACTGAGCAGCTGTTTCTTCTACACAGTCAAACTGAGGCTAGAGTTTAATAGTCAGGTGCCTGTGATAAGGTTATTAATATACATGCAGTGCAAAGGGTAGCAGATATGTGGTGACCACATTGCTTTCAACCCCCACACATCTGTGAGACTTGGAATGAGCCTTGTGCTATCGTTAGTCAGGAGCCTGTCAGTGTGGTGACTAAAATGCATACTTTGATTATGCAACAGCTATCTTTGGTTCCAGCTTGGTTTTTCATTCTGAATTTTCCAAGGTCTGTTTTCATTCTGGAATAGTCTGGTTCCTTAATGTTAAATTCTACTGGATAAGATGATCTTCACAAAGCAGTCAGTTTAAAAAAAAATGCATTGTTTGGTAGGGTCAAGTCTACAGTCAGTCGCTCGATAATAATTGTCCAACCCTGATGAATGCCAACATCTTCAGCGACTAGTCACTGATGCCTCAGCGATAACTACAAACTGTATTTTTCTACAATCCAGCATCGAGTTTTCAGTCTCCCAACCAACTATTAATTGGATTTGAAGCTTGCATATATCATTTTCATCAATGCTCAAATTTCCATCGGTGCTAAAATACTCCCATAACATCAGGCCCTTCTTGACATGTAACTTCAAGTATGAGCTAGTTTTGTATCTCCCCCAAATTCTTCCAATTCCATTTACTGATTTGCCTCGAGTTTGTTGGGGCCTTGATGATTCATATCGGCATACTAATGTTTGTCTAAATGTGTGGGTGTCTGTGTGTTGCTTTAGATAGAGCAGTTATTGATAGGACCAGACTACCCAGGTCTTGGTAAATAATTTATCATAATGAAGTAACTACCTCATTTCCCTAATATTTCATTCATGATGCAAGTTTAAAACGCATGCAGAGATCTCAATGCACAACAAGCATAAGGCAGCATATCTACATGGTTGCCAGGGTTACATACTAGATTAGCGACTTCTTTTCCAGCCCATACACGGCGCCAGACACCCTTGCTATCACGCTGTAGATTTATCAGCCAATCATAACGTATAATGAGTACCAGCCAATCAGTGAATAATATGGTAATGAAACAGTGAAGGGTCATGAGTGAAGTCAATTAGTTGGGATCAACAGAATCTAAGACCGTATCCAAATTGGCGGCTACAGCTATGGCTATGACTGTTGCTAAGGACATCCTGTATTCAACACATGACACGGTGATACAGCCGTAGCCATAGCTAGAGCCGCTAATTCCAACATAGCCTTAGCCATGAAAATTCCCAGTCTGAGCCCAATTTCACAGAGCTACATGTACTGCACAACATTTTGCATAATAGTTTTCTGCTGAGCAAAAATATGCTGGTATTGGTATTTGGTATTTTGGCTGGTTACCTTATTCCAGTAAGCAGATACATTTTGTGCTTAGCTACATTTTTGTGCTTAAGCAGCTATGTAAAATTGGGCTCTTGTGTTGCTCAAACAGATAATAATAACACCTCCCCCAAAAAGCATCTTAGACAATGGTTGCGACCATCTTGAGTAAAGTATTCCATGTAAATCTTATTAGACTATGACGTCAATTATATCATTAAAAATCACTACTTCTTCCCCAAACTGCAAAATTATAAATATATTCTATCCTTTGACATGTAACACATTTCAAAACAATTGGTATGGAACTTTAATCTGAAATCCAAAGTAACAAGAGAGGTAACAAGCTATATGGATTGCATTATGTAAGTTGACATATCTATGCGTACAAACAATGAAATGAAACATTCAATAACCAAATAGGATGAAATGTTTACATGTTCTAAGTTACAGTAATATCTGCATCTTGTAATAAAAATGAAAGCAAATAATATCAAGAGTTGTTTAAACAAATTAATTCACACTGTAAAATGAAAAGAAAGACAACTTGGAAAAGATTACTAAAATAGTAGACACTTCAGAAATGTTTCACGGTTTGAAGGGGGGCCTGTGGTCATGATCATAGCAGGTCTGTGGCTGCACTTGGAATTATGAACTCTCACCCAGTTATTGTCACATCACAATCGCTGCCATCATTATCATACTATGATGTGATGGCCAGCGTGCGTAAATCCATGTACAGCTACAGGATAATGAAGACAGTCCCCCCCCCATTCTGTATCATCTCCTTCAGGACTAGTAACTTACCCTTGCTCTGCCTCTAGGTTGCAGTTGAGCCAACTTCTTAGCAGCAGCTTCAATGGCATTGGCAGCGCTCAACAGTTCATTCTCAGCGATGACATTGGGATCTTCAGGATCGACCCAATCACTTCCTGTAAAAGTCAAACCAAAGGTCAAAGGTTAGGCTCCATGAACAAAAATCATTTCCGAAATTCACATTTTTGAAGTTGGTTAATGCTGTGGCGTTTTTAGCTAGATTCCATATTGGAGCTGCAGCTCACACTCATCAGTCATGACCTACACCACCGTTTGGACAAACTGTGCATAATTTTAAGAACATGTTGACTCTATTTTTTGTACATTTGAGGAACTTATAATTTTGACTGTGACTTTTTTTATTAAAAATTCAGAAATGTACACACGTAATCCCGGGGGAAGAATAAAAACAATGGTGTATAAAACAACACTAAAGAAAAACTTTTACACTTGATTAATCAAATCAATAAATAACAGTTACTCAAAATTTTAAAAACCTTTTGCCTTTCAACACATTGAATGCAAGTCAATCTTTAAGGGGTCGGAATGACTATAATGCTGATGTGTGACCTTTGAACTAGCAAACAATCAACAAGGCTAAGTGAGTTTGAGTCCAACCTTTTAAGGCTTCAGCTGCTTGTACGAGTTCTCCAACGGTCTGAGCGACTCTCTTTGAGTGTTGACCCAATCGCTGCTTGCCTTCCACAGTCGGGCGTTGGATGTTCTGTTATAGAATTGGAAATAAATCAGGTTTTCTCTAGAAAAAATCTTCCTTTTTTTTACTGAAGGGTTTTGTCACATCAAGGAATCAGACTGTGTTTCCTATGTAAATGTGTTCATAAAACTTCAAAATTGTTCTGAGTTTTTAGAGAAATTGACATTTCAATTGAACTTCTGTTTCATACTGTTTTTTATACATTCTAATCAAAACCAACAATAGCGTTCATGTTTGGGCGTATGGTGATGCTTATACAGAAACCAATGGTCTCTAAAGGGTTAAGGGTCTTTTTATGAGGTCTTTGTTCCTGATATTATCATGATTTTTATTTTTTCTTACAACATGGACTTGTTCCAACATGGATCTGTAGGAGTCAGCACATTGCTTTCCAGAAGTCAGAGTTCTGTCTCTCAGATCTGCAGATTCTGCCGCACTTGCAGCTCCCTATACACAGACAAACAAATTAAGAATGAGTCAATAATGAATCAATTCATAGTTAGTCACTAATTAATCAGTTCATAATTAACTAATAATAACAGATTTAACTTTGGTCCATGAAGCAATAGTTGTTTTCACAAAAGATTGTACTGACTATAAAAGAGTAAATGAGTCCTACCCGGCAACAGTCAATCATAGCAAACAAAGCCTGTCTCGCCAAGTTAGCTGCAGCTGTTACGTCGTCCTGTTTTCCTGAGTTGCCTGCCCCGACCGCCTTAGCAGTTGCCAAGGTAACGGCCTTTGTACTACGGATGAGCTGCTCTGGTGTTGCTCGACGGTCGCCGAGTGACGGATTGTCGAGAATCTGAAACCAACCAAATAGTTAGTGTAGTGTTAGTATACAATGCAAAATGGTCGTCGTCGTATAACAATGAAAACTTGATACATATTAATAGAGGCAACTCATTTTGGGCAAAGATTTACACAAACATATGCCTTTCACAGGTTCATAATATGTCATATACTGAAAAGTTAAGGTATTCTTTATTTGCAAAGTCAGCCATTTGCGTTTAGAGCCTCGAACTGGGGACAGCAGTGAATAGAAGCATTATATAACTCTGTTTTGTCACGGTAATGTAATGACACTTTCATCCAAACTGATACATAAATACAATACAAATGAAGCATGAAGTCAAGGCTCTACACACACATGGCGATCCGTGCAAGGAGTGAATAAATTAACTGTCACTCAGGCTGATCCAAAATGGCGGCTACAGCTACGGCTAGGACTATTGCCAAGGGCATTGCTAAGATTATTACAGTTTTGGTCATGTACCTTGGCTTCTTGTGTGATTGCGTCAATAGTAGCCTCTAAGGCCCTGGTGCCTCGTAGTGCTTCATCCTCTACCGTCTTGACAGTCTTTAGGAGTGATGTCACGTTAGTTACCATAACCTTGGCTGAACTCTTAAGGTTTCCCACTGTGGGGTCGTTGACCCCTTTACCGGAAGCCATCTTGGTTGCTGAGATGAGATCACCGAGTGCAGAAGCAACATCCTTCACAGCATTGATGAGCAGAACCTATTCAAAGATATCATTTAGATACAAATGAACAATTCACATATTATATCACTGATAAAATTAAGGTTTGTCTTTTGGCTTTCAAAAAGTTGTCATTGTTGTGTCGTTCTCCAATGATTTGAACAGGGAATCAATACAATCATAAAAGACGAATGATCAGAAGAGTAGATTGGCTATGACAGTGTGTGCCTACCTGTCCGTCAGGGTCATCCCCACCCAGTGTGGCAGCTCCCAATTTAACAACATCAGCCAGCCTAGTGATGGTAGAGACAGCAGACTGTGCTGCATTGGCAAGCTGCTCCTGGGTGGATGCTGCTCCTGTAACTAGAGTCTTGGTGTCTTCAACAAGAGCCTTTGCTGTCTTCAAGATGCTCTCCCTAAGAAATGGAGGAAAAGATGCTCAGGATTAAGAATAAGAGGGCAATCAAATTCTGGTGATGCCAGCTGGTGGTTCCAACTGAGCTATGACATCACTGTCTTTTAGCACAATGGCTGCTCATACACCAGGGTATGCCTGCTCCAAAAAAAAATATTAATACCAATAAAATAATAACACTTTGTACTTGTACAAACATTAACAAATTACATTCCAAACCAGCAGTATGCCAAAGAGAGCATAAAAGTTGGAAAAAAATGAACTTTCGCCAATTGTGTTGTTTAGACAAACACACATATGTGAACATAAATTACGCTCAAACAATACAAATTAAAAAGCTTAAGATTTAAAAATCTTGGATAAATGAAAACCAGATTGTCTGGGCTGTACCTGTGATCAGCAAATGATGCACCATCAGTATCTGCGCTCAGAGTACCAGCTGATGCAAACATAATAGTGGTATCAAGGTCACCAATGATACCAGAGACAGTACTAGCTGCATTGATACATGCCTGGGTACCACTTGACCCAGCCTGTAGAGCTGCCATCACGTAATTACACTGTCAAAATAAACAGAGATTTGTGTTACATCAAAAAATAAACATAGTTCATGACAGTAAACGGCTACCATCTTTGAATTTACACTATAGCAACTGATTTCACAAAACTTTTCGCAACAGCAACAGTCCACCTGTGCAAGAGTAAGGGGTGCACAACTTTTACACACAATTTTGCAGACGTGGACTTTCGCGTAAAGTTTTGGGAAATTGATCAAGAAAAAGAACAAAGATTTATGTCATATCAACCATTATTGTCCTATATTCCATTATGATACAGTCATGCATGTAGGAATGTCTTTCTTGAATTACAGAAATTGTTAATTCCTCAAGATTTAACTCTAGCAGTCTTTCTCAAGGGCTAAATTGTTGAATAACGTCACATCCATGAATACTGTTCCGTGTTCCTGGTTTGAGATTTCTTACTGAAAAAGTTTAATTGATAACGTGTTTTCACAATCAGTCATCTTTTCTTTCTTTAATACCAAAACAATGTCATCATTCTGAGGCAAAAAGATCTAAACAACTGGTTCCTTGTTATGTTGCATTGTTAAAACCCTTACAGTGCACAGGGAACAAGACCCAGAAAGCCTCGGGAATCAAAATTAATGAGTTAACATTTAAAGTTTAAAATCAATTACTTCTTAAAATTATAAAAAATTCAACTCTAATTTCTTTAATTTTGAAGGTACTTGATGAAAATGTATCCCTTTTTACAACTTTGCTGTAAATCTAAGCTGAAGCTGAATTGATGTAGAACTGTATTTTGTACCTTTTCAACGACGTTACGTGCGTTATCAACCAGGTCTTTCTTTGCCATGTTATCAGTCGGGTTACACTGAACAGTTCCAGCATTCTTGACCAGATCAATGCTAGCATTGCCAAGATTGTCAACAGCCGACTTGATCCGCTGGGCAACCTGGATGGATAACGAACGAAGAAGACAGACGGGGAAAGAAGGAGCAGGGAGGGAGAGAGGGGAAGTGTGTAGAGATTGGAAAGTAAAAACATGGAGCAAAAAAAAACATGTCATGGCATGCAGAAAGAAAATCTTGACAGTAGCTAAGTTAGAAAAGTTCACCAGTGCTTTATGGTTCCTACCAACAGTTTATGTTTAAAAAAATGTTCCGTGAAGACTGCAAAAGGGAACATTTGAATCAAAGAAATTTCTTCATTTCTTGATACTCAACTAGCACACAATGACAACAAGCCAGCTTTCTATCAACTTTGGGTATGTGTAAGTTTAACTGAAACACATTAAAATAACAACACCTAAAACTGCTTGTAGAAACAGCAAAACACCAGTGAACAATTGTTTAAACTATTAATATACTAACAAATTAAGCAAGATGTTTTTCACTTGATAAATATGTGATAAGTTGCAATGAAACCTGACGTATGGTAAGAACTAAAGTCAATACAATTCAAGCAAACTATACATATATGAATGAGACATTATTGGCAAAATGCTATGAATTACATTGCAGTATGAGTCTAACTCTATCATCTAATCAAACACTGCATACTCTGAACTACCATCGTGCACATTAGGAATCAAGAACTGATTATACTGAAGAGGCTGAAACAGAAGTTTGTCATTAAACTATTAATACGACTACAGCAGTTGAATTCAGAAGTCATACATAAAGCTACATATAATATATCAGTTGAATGTATAAACAAATCGCAGCCTCGACACTAAAACTAACACCACTTTCTCCCATCGCAAAGTATCCATTCAAGGCCTGTAATGTCACAATTGGCATTCACCGTTTTCTTTTGGTATCCACAAAATATACCACGCTCATCCTGATTTTCTACTAAACATTATAATTCTTCTCAAGAAAAGTGTGCACCAGAATGAGATTCCAGGCCTTTACTATATATCACTTCTAATGCTCACAAGAAGAAGCTATGTACAAGGAATAGGACTGCAAAAGATATGCTCCTTATAAAGAACAAAGGTACATTGCATTGGCTCAGTACTACCTCAAAGTCACCTTGGCAAATATCAAAAAGCTAAATTGACAACTACGCTTAGCATATATTTCAGCTAAAGCAAAAGCCAAACAGACAACATGCAAATGCTTAATTTGAGAGATTAACTGTAAGCAGACAACACCTGCCCACTAATTTGTCTATAACATTGAATACTTTGTCGAATATCTGTTTTCGCTCAGCGAGAATAGCAGGGCGCCAGTCAGCAAACAGTGCATGATATTTAAGCTGGTACCATATTTCTGCTTAGCATAGTTGTGTGGTAAGCAGCTCTTTGATATCTGGCCGTGGTTACCAATGCCCTGAATGATCCATACAGGTCACCTATGATACTATGCTACAAAGAGGCAGATAACAACATAGTCAATAAGTTTATCAATAGGAGAACCAACTTCAAGAAAAAAACAGGATCTCACAAGGATAATAAATCTAAACTTCTAACTAATTCACAAGGGCTCTAGAAGGATGCATGCAGGAGGTTTCACATGGTCAAATCTGTCCCACAAATCCACATAATGAAGAGACGGTATTTTTTCTTTCTAAACTGCATCCAAACAAAGTTACTGAATAGCTTACTTTGATTTCCTTTTTTCATGGTGAAGTTTTAAGTAAAAGGAATTGAATTCAATTTTTGGGTACAATAATGATTCAATTTATGAAACTGATTTCAATTACATCTTTGTGCAAAACGTCAAACTTTCTATCCCATCGCTAGGGAAGAGGCGGGCAGTAAGCAAAACCCCTTTCAGTCAAAACCCACTTTATCCCTCCTGGATTTGTTAGGCTTATTTGACCAATCAAAATACTCCCTATAGAATGGGAATAATAGCAACAAATCCATGTGTGGTCCCCAGATTCTGCATCAGCCCCATAACGCTACAATAAAAAGAAATACTAATAATTAACACTACTACTTGCGTGGAAGGAGGCCCTCGCTGTCAACAATTCTAAACCCATAGCTGAGACAGACATGCCATAAAACATCTACCTCAGCGCTGAAACAAAACTGATTTTCTCATTAATCATAGAAATATAAAAACGTGACGGGCTTTCTGGAAGTGAAAGTTGGAAATGGTGCACCTGTTGAAATTCTGATGTTTTGCACTGGATATTTTTTTCTTTTACCGTTTATGACTGTGTTCTTGATTGGACTGTGTAATGTGCAGGAGAAATAATGATGAGGGTGTCGTTTTCTATGAGTTGAAATGAAAACTATGAATACTTAGTACTTCAAGAATGTAAAGCAAATATGAGGTGCAAATACCATCTTCCCATGGCATTTTATTTATGGATAATCTTTATTGTAAAAATGTTCTTCATAAGTTTTGTTTTTGTTTTTAAATGTTTGTGCAGAATTCCAACAGCTTGCAACAATGACGATCCCAATGTGTAATGCACCTGACAGACACTCTTCAACAAAGTCAATATTTCTATTTCATCTCAAAATATTGTATCACTTATTTTGTAGAAAGTTGTACACACTTTCTTTAAAATCAGGCATGCAACTTGTAATTTTACAACCCCGCCCAAAAAGTACACTGTCTTGGACACAAACATTTGTAGTTTTTTGTTTTTAATTTTCAGTGGCACACAATTCCAAGAAAAAGAGAGGAAATAAGGGGATCCACTGAAAGTTGCAAACCTGTTAAATAGATTGTTGAAAAATGTCTGAAAAGTATTAACACACTTTGGGCGAAGTATTGAAAAAAGGGCAGTGTTTCGGAGAGATCAGAAATGTTCAATTTTTGCAGACAAGTGCTGGAAATTAAAGAAATAGAGTTGAGGGAAAGAGAACTGTGCTTGGCAGGGAACCCATTGGATTAAAATATAAATAAATAAATAAATAAATATATAGCAAGAAAGAAAACTGATTACAGAAGGAAGGAAGGGGAAAAGGAACTAGGAAGTCTCCCAGGAGAGTTTGTCTAAGAAACATAAATATCTGTTTGTTTGTTTGTTTGTTTTATTTGTTATCTGAACATCACTTGAACAATATCCGATGAAAGGTCATTAAAAAAAAAAAAAAAAAAAAAAGTATTGATTTTTATTTTCTACTTCTTTCAGTACTCATGACTTGGTCTTGAACACCAAACTCAAGTTCTGATGGTTGAGACATCAAAATTGTTTAGAAATTATGGGCAAGACTCTTAACCTTATTTGCTTCTCTTTACCCATGAGTACATGGGTACCTACTGCAAGGGTAGAGATTGTTGTTCTGAATTATTAGCAACCTGTGCGCCAATTTGGCTGCTGGTGGTTTAGATGGTTTCAGGTATGCTTAGTAGAATGAGCAGGGTAATAATAGTGGCATAGGTGCTTCTATACATTATTATTATTACATAACTTTGAACCCTAAGACCAAATTCAAATTGTTTAATATAAGTAACGGTTACTAAGAGTAAGTAACAAAGTAAACAAATCTTTAATCCTCTTTGTCTCTATGTTTGACAATATTTTGTGAAAAAGAGCAGGAACAAATGTTGTAGGAAAATTAGTAAAAGATCAAAAAGCAAGATGAAGACCTCCGATTCATTGTATCAATAATGTAGAAACTGCCACTTCAAATTTAGTTACCAAAAAACTACTGACTCAGATAATATGTAAATTTTGTTTTGATGTCTAAAAGACTTATTTTGCCACACGGTCAGAAAGTGTTATGTATAAAGTACAAAGTTTGACATGGATGTACAGTCAACAATAGTGACTATAAATGTGTTGACTCTGTTGAGCTGTTGCATCAATGGACAAAAAAGTTGAATTTTTTTATTTGACACCATAATACTTGTTTTTTATAATAACGTAACATTATATATAAGTGTTCAATTTAAAATCAATAAATTTACAATTATTGTTAAGCGTGTTTGGTGTCTAAATTCTACCAACATTGTTCTGACAAACAACTATTTGCATTCCGAATGAAAAACAAACGTGCACACGTTAACTGAGCTGAGTTAATTAAAATGTATAACTGTGACATAATGAATACATCCAAATGGGTGCATCGATTCTATTGGTCATTACAAGCCTTTTCATTATCAATGGTGGATCTACATTTCTGTTTTAATGTCATGAATCACAAGTAAGAGAGAAAAAAGGAGAGGGAATGCCCCGCTGCAAAATGAATCTAAAGAAAATGAAATTAATTGCAGATGAAATGAAGGCTGACTTAATATTGAAATGTTTGAGGAAAGCAGTCTGGTCATCTGTTGATAATCCATATGCAATGCATAACAAAGTAGTTAGGTACCGGATGAATGAGTTTTAATTAACCTCATAGGTCGTTTCCTTAGCTGACAATTACCTCACTAAAAAAGTCTGGTTACCAATTGATATCCTATTTGAAATGAACTGCAAAGTAGTAGGTACCATATGAGAAAACTGATCTGACACCCCGTAGTCTCTAATGGCTGATCAGCATAACACCAGACTACAACCTCAAACATAGCAACATTATGAAATGTATCCATGTGGAAAGAATGAACCTAACAAAAAAATTGTCAATAAATGAAGTAAAATATAAAAAGTGCTGTAAGGCAAATGAAGTGCATTAAATGAATTGAAAATAGTTAGAATGGATACCCATTAGAGAAGTATTAATAAACCTTTGACTATTTCACAGATGATTTCTAAATAAATTTATTATTTCCTCATCATCCATAGACTCACTTTATCAACTCATGTTTGTTGGCTGTTTTATAAATGTACACTTTTATAAGCCATGTTTTTGGATATTTTAAAACATTTCTGATCTCAATCTTTATGCTTTTGTAAATTGTTCTTATTGTATACTCACATAGGAGACTTTTTACCTGAAAAATGTCACAAGAGCCTAAACAAATTGCTTATCTTTTTAAACATTTTATAAATTTCAAAAAGACATGTTATGAGCTAAAGAAAATAAAAATTATTCCACATTTTTACTGACTTTGATATTTTGAGTTTGAAACTTTCTCCTAGATTTTCTTTGGTGTAAATGACAGTAT
>JAUELU010000041.1:1114278-1130714 GCA_032357145.1 Evasterias troschelii | reverse complement strand
ATTGACACCTCACCACAGTTCTGTGGCACTACCGCGTTTAAAAAGTCACCGCCAAGGTTTAAAATCCGTCTGCCAAAATTCTTTTAGGTTCATGCATTGCAGAGTTCAAATGCAGTCTTTAAAATCTTTGCTCAAAGAAGTCAGGAGGAAGTAGCCATCAAAGATCACCACAGAGTGCATAACCATGATCAACGAGCATGTAAAATCAAAATGTTTCCCGCTCGTTTAGCACACCTTGTTGGATAACACTGCAAGGTGTGCACACCCTAATGATACACTTGCCCGACACTGACTTTCGTCTGAAAGATTTAACATCGAGCATTCACTTATATAACCAAAGAAATCACTGCACCAGACATCATTCAAATTTAACTGGCTTAATTAAAGCTTATATTATTTGCTCTATTTCTGCTAAACATTAAACAGCTCTGTACTACATAATTGCATGTTGTGGCCAAGTAGTACTAAGAGCATTTGACTCAAGCTCTGGTGGTCTGATCAGCAGGGTGTGGGTTCGAGTCCCAGTCTTGTTTCCTTTAGCAGGATAATTGCTCTGACCTTCGGTTTGGCCAGTAAGTGGTAGGTCCCATGAAAAAGCTCAGAACACTTATCTTGGAAGAGTAGGGGTTAACCCCAGTGTTTTTGGTTCACACAGCAAGCACCCTTGTTTACAAGTTTCCTTCTAAAGGCTTGTGAGCTACAGTGGTTGAGTTCACTTACAAGGCATTCTTTCATTACCAGAAACGTATAATAACATTAAGGTCCTGAACTAAAAACAGTTACTTCTCCAGTTATATTCAAATACACTGGTCTGTCCAGCAACACTGCCATACCTGAACATATGAAATCACCAGCTTGCATACCAGCAACCCATTATGATGGATGAAAGCCCATGCATTGTCCCTACCTAAAGCCAGCTTAGTGGCTCACTGTTTACTGACAAAGCAAACCATGCACCATCACAATCGCCACCATTCAATGACTAGCTAAAAGGTTGTCTAATCACTTGACATGAAAAGTCTATTCCATAATGGGTTAAGTGTTGTAGAAAGGAAAACCAGAATGACTTTGGCTGTACTATACACCAGGGTCCACAGTAAGGTCAAAGTTCATGCAACACTTGGTTGTGTTCCTAACAAGGGGATGCAGTGATCAATCACTTTTCAGAAACTGGTTCCAGCACATAGGCCCTAAAGCTAAGGCAAAATCCCCATGGATGCTAAAGAGTTTTTCTTTTACTTATAGGTAGTGACTGGTGGTCACTTAAACTTGAATTTTGAATCGGACACTGAACATTCAAATATTGTCAAGAACCTGAAGATTATTAAGTTCATAGTAAGAGATCTTTCTGCTCCAAATACACTTCCTTAAAATAAAGAATACTGAAAATAATATTTTATATATTTTTGTCCTTCAAAAAAAGTGCTTAATAAACAAATTGCGATGAAATGTTCACAGATCAGGGTATTTCAGTTAGGCCTATTTAGCTTCCAAACACCAGTGATGTGCTTGTATCATACCTTGTTATAAATGCTTTTAAATTAAACTGTGTACCTTAGAGTAAGTCACGTACACACTTGTACATGTTCATGATATTGATCTACAATACACAATAACCTTTCTAGTGAGGTCAAACTATACAGTCAAGATTGTATCTCCAACCCTAAACTAAGTATTCCCATAGGCAAAATGTGTCTATACTAGTATGATAAATGTACCTTCAAGATTGTAAGCAAAGAGAAGGCACAGTTTCTGTTACACCATTTACACTCTGCCTATCACAAAAGACTGAGAATGGAAATCAAGCAACAACAAAACAGGATGTGGAAGTATTCAGTTTTGTAAGTACGTGAGGTGACGCTCATTAATATTGAAAAAACATTGATTTGTAGAACTGGTGACCTTAAATAAGGTCACACCCATCCCACAAAACACAATCAACAAAGACTGTGCACAACAACAGTGAGAGTATAGGTACTGGTAAAAATCAACCTAGAACATTTTGTGTTTCAATCCAATGTTGTTCAACAGGACAGTAGAGATTATGTTTAAAAACATAACCATACATCACCCATTAGATGATTAGATGTAGTTTCAAAACAGCTTCTTTTTTAATAAACATGACAGGTCATTCTCTTAAAAAGAGCTTATTAACTGTACCGGACCAAACACCAATGTTGTAGTTTAGAACCATCAAGTTTGTGTAGAAATTGTATGTCCACCCAAAAGTTTCAACAAATAAATTCTTCCACGAAAAAACCTAACAATATCATACCCTAAAAACAACAACATCCACCAGATAGAATCTCAATCTGTTACATGTACATAAAGTATCCATGCACTGATACCATTTTAGTCCAGTACATATAAGGGCACCAAATCTTCAGTGCAAAGAAGAAGCCTGTAATTCTACCATAGACTTGCCAGGAGTTTCTCTTGGACTAAATATTTATATAAGTGTACAAAAATAACATCTGCAGCACAGCACATGCATACAGTTTTAAACTGTTTGTTCGAAAAATTTCAAGCTGACTTTTTAGTTAAGTTCCCAAAAAGGGGGTCGAAGTTATATATTGACCTAATGGATGGGCTTTAAGAGCAACTCCTTATTTTTGAATGGTACATTCCAGGATCACCATAAGTCTGATGGTCTAGAGAGAGATGTCTTAAGCCACAAGCTAGGGACAATCTCAACTTTCACTATCCTTGCTTTGGAATGCCAGGTATTTGGAACTGGAAATTTGCGGGATGATGAGTGCTGAGTTGAATTGATACTCCTTAATACTTGTTTATATTGTACACTATGATTAACACTGCGAGTGACTGGTGACTAGTCTACATTTTTTACTGTCTGCATCCATTGACCCTTCAACCACAAACATGTGATGTACATAACAAGAGTACGTTCAAATCTAGGTTTTAAAGTCTTATGAAAACTCTTCATTTGAAGAATTCTTGGAATTTTTTCTTTCATGGAAGCACCAATAATTGCAGCTGCTTGTTTATTGGTAAAACAATTTTAAAATCCATAATATAATTCAAGAGTGTATGTATACTCAACTGTAATTTTTTTTTTATTATCTGTATTTAATTAGGCCAAATGAAAAAAATACCAGTTGATCATCCTGATTTTTCCAAAAAGAGGAGGATGAGGGCCTTTTTATTTTTATTTTATTTTTTTCCAAGATGGCCGCCAAGTATTTCAATTCAAACAGGCCACCAATTATTCAGTTTGAAATCACCGCTACTTTTCTTTGTATCTATTTGTTGCATGAGGTAAGTTTACATCAAAAATTAAAATATATGTCAAGGGTGGATTAAATTTTTTTATTTTATTAATTGGCCTTAGTACTTTCTATGAAATAATTTTATGGTTTATTGCATTGGGGATGAAGCCCAATATGATTTGTTTTTTGCTCTACACCGAAATCTACACTATTTACTCAGTGACAATCAGCCCAACAGCAAAAAATCCATTGGTTGGTTTTATTACCCACAACCCCCCCCCCCCCCCCCCCCCCCACATTCAAGAGAAGACATGTCTTAAACCAAGCTTACCCAGTAACAACAGGCCAGTGGGCAGTTAGTACCACAAACAACTTTATCAAAGATTGCTTCAGTCCCTACCCTTGATGTCTGGTTGGTATGTCATTGGGATCCATTCAATAATTAGACAATACACAGAAGTGCAGTGCTGGGACATTTACATGCAATGGTGCAAATGCACAATGGATTCCTGTCAAGTATCCATGATATGAAGTATAAAATCAAAACTAACTCCTTGAGTCCAAGACTACCAGATAACCTTATTCTAAGGGATAGTGGGTTGTAGCTCTATGGTTGAATGGCCTTGCAAAGTCAGGATGTACACGAAGGCTCAGGAAGTCACAGCATTGGCAAGCAGATTCATATAATTTTATAATGTAAAGGAGATTGTACACTGCAGTTGCTGACATCACTGGGTGGAACACAGTAGGATGCACCCCTCTCCTCCCCCCCATAGATACAAAATGATGAATGGACACAAATACAACAAGATTTTTTTTTGGCTTAACCAGGCCAAAGCAGCACTCCTTGGTTTCTTACTACAGAACCATTAACCATATCTTATGAATCAAGATTGTCACAATTTATCAAAACTTCACACTTATCTCAGAAAGTGAAATCCTATTTATACATTGTACATTATATTCATTTGACATTAACTTATTTGACCGACCGTAGGAATGTCAAGGAGAAGAGAATGAAGCATTACTGTGATCGGTTTATTTCATTCTTTCTTTATAAAACAAAGTTCCTCATGTTATTTGCTTGCCTAACGACAGTTCTTGAGGAATATTCAAAATAAAAAAAAGTAATTTGTGAAGTGTCATACATTGTTTGCACACCTACACTGTTATTATTTTTAAACTGTTTTTACATCAAATGCTAAAGAAACCAAATATGGGACTTGTGGTTCAACATCCCGTATAACTAACTGTGGCTACTCTTTGATTGTAACCTTAATAATTTGATCTCTATTTTGATTTCATTGAGGAAGAAGGAAATTACAGAAACTTGGATCATGTTTATTCTACAGGATCTAATTTCCTTTGCACACCAGTAACAAGCACTAAAGAAAACATTAAAGGGATGTAAGGGTTCTTCTATAATAATAATAATTTATTTAATTTATATTGCGCTCTCTCCAGGACCAGCCTGTTCGAGGGTGCATAACAATAAAAATTCCTGTAAGAAAATTAATCCATCCGAGGAAGTTTGAAGGTGCAAATTACAACAAAAATCCATAAAAAATGACAGCAAATTACAAACAATAAAAATTACATCAAAAAACATACAAAACAGACAGAAAACTCCATAATTTGCTCATAACAGAAGCTCTATGAAGTAGGGCCCAGGCCCCCTGGCCAAATGTCAGTCAATAAAATGCCTGAGGACAAGTCAAAATTCTATCCAGTTAGTCTACTGGCTAGTTTACTGTATGCCACTGGTACTATGAAAGCCACTGGTACTATGAAAGCCACTGGTTGTTCATCGCATTGCATCACTTCAAATTTCAAGGCCAATAATAGGTAAAAAAAAAAATAATAATATGGATCAGTAAAAAGGCTGGCAGACAAGTGAAATGACAAGCTAACTGCTCCCACTGGCTAGTCAATGAAAAATGGCAAACCCTGGAAGTACAATAAACATTTATTGTTCTCTCATCACTTTTGTTATGTTCAAAATTTAACACAATTTGTGCCAGTAATAATGTAGGTCAGGTTGCCCTTTTAAAGCATGCTGTCGACAATGATACATAATTTTCAAAAAACCAGTATCTGCATTTATGTGACCCAATGAACACATGAAATAACAAAGCTACAACAGTCTGACCACACCATTATGAATGAAAGGCGTCAAGCCGTCAACATGTTTGTACCTTGGTACATTGTTGTGGAATGTGGACACAATAAAGAACAAATAACCTGTTCCCACGTACTCAGAAACTGTACGCCTACATTCTAAAAATAAACAACTTTGGATAAACAAAGCTTGAATTTCAATTAAACTTAATTAGAAAAAAGGGCTTGTAGATCTTTCAATAGATTAGAAATATCTGTACAAGATCCTACAGAATGGGGTGGGGGTTTTTCATTGTTTTTTATTTACTGAACTTTAAGGAGACATGAACATACAAACCTGACCAATTATAAGTTGAAATTCATTATTTATTTGTACAGTAACAGCCAATGAGAAAAAATACTTGATCATTTGCTGTAATTTCAGAATTGAACTCCTTTACAATAAAAATGGCTGTCATAGCTTGATTTGTCTCCATACAAGTATGTCAGAAAGGGGGGATTAAAGAAGATCTCATAAAATTTGATGTAATTTCACTAGTCATTCCGCCTGAGGAAAGTCACCAAACTCTAAATCAGTCCAGTGTCAAAAATCACCAGGCATTGACTTTTTGTTTATCATGAGTATGTAGTTAGTACTTTTTATCACAAAGCAAAATATTTGGATGTGGTAAAGTTTCTGCCAGATTAATCAACAAGTGTGGCTAATTGGCTATGACTCAATGAGTAACAAGGAAATAGCAAATCACCTTCACAAAAACAAAACAATACGTATGCAATTACAAATTTTTTCTACTTTTTGTTAGAGCTTATTGCTACTGTCATCTGCGTTAAACCCCTAGTAAGACTAGTACTTGGTAAATATCATGACATTTGGATTAAGCCTGTGACTCTACACTTAATTTACTAAACTTTTCTAAACGATTTATCGTTTAATCGTCACTGGCCTGGATGTGGTGTGAGAAGAATTTATGTGCCGAATTGACACATCATTCCTAACTACATCCATGCACAAAACAACAAGACAACAACTCTTCGATTACAACTTTTATCTTCCATGGTTTCAACATAAAACAGGCATAGGGGATAGTCTAGTTTTGTCCCAAATTCATTATTTTTTGCCCGAAAAACAACAACACATGTTCCACAACGACAACTGTTGCTGAGACATTTGACCTCATCTAAACATGTCTAAACTAAGTGGTTACCACAACCATAGAAACGTGACAGGCTTAATATTATTAAGGAAGTTTATGAAAGATAAACGTTTTTACTTTCGAGTCTGGATACCGGAACTTAACGTGCAATCAGTGCTAGATTTTAGTTTACCGTACATAGTGTACATGCTAGTGTAGTATCTATCGTATGTACGGTACATTACCAACCCTTGACACACACACTCACTACTCAAGCTTCCAAGAAGTTTCCCGAGCATGTCATCTGCCCCACCAACTTACCTAACCGTCCTCAGGACTAAACTCCAAAGAAACCCTCTAAATTAAAAGCAACATGTAACAAATTCACAGCCATTTCAGTTTCAGGGGCATAATGATATACTAAATTCGGCTTACCGTAAAAACAAAATCGTACGGGAAAGTCCTCTCACTGGCAGCTTCGGATTTGTGATGGGTGACTCCCTGATTAATATTCAAAATGGCGGACTTTAAATTTGACGTCATGATTCGACCATTTCTTCAAAAAGGGGATGTGTTTTACAGAGAGGGGAAAATGTTGTTTAGTGTATACCGCCCTCTTGCGATGACTTTTTAATATACACTTTGATCATTCCTTCTCTAAGTGCGTTATTTGTGCTCAATATGTGGCATGGTGTAACCCCCCTTCCATTGTGTTCTAAGAAAGTCAGGAATTCTTTAGAGGAATTTAGGTGGGTACTTCTGTACAAGAGAAAATGTGTGTTAAAGTATGGGACCAAAGGGTGGGTGGGGGCAGGACATTTGGGAGGGGGAGGGGGTGTACACTCTCTGACACATATCAAACATGGATTATCTTATAGCCCCCAAGATAATTGGGGTCGAGCGAATAGTTGTAATGTTGCATCATTTATTTTTTGAACAGTATATTTATTCAAATTCTCTAGTTTCAGTATGTACTCCAATCAACCAATCAGTGAATCTGTTCTCCCCAAAATGTTTACATTGAAAAAAAATTAAAAAGTAACCCGTTAATTTGTGTAAGGAATTTTATACATAAATTATTGACAATTTTTTTTTTTTTTTGCAAATTATAATAGTTTATAGTGGAACAGTAGTCTTGTAAAAGACCTCAGATTTTCAGTACAAAACTTTTACTGGAACAGTAGGCTTTTAAGATTAAGAATTGTTATTGATTGTGCAAACTGCAAACATGGTCGGCAGATTAAAGAGGATCAGAGAAGTGGCAGCGAGAAGAGAAGTTAGTGAAAAGCCAGATTAGGGAAGGTAAATGAAGATCAAAGAGATGGCGGGAGTTCAATGGGGAAAGAGGAGAGTTCCAGAGAGTGGGAAAATAGAAGCGACAGTGCAACATTGCAAATTAGGAGCCCTAAATGGACATTAAACAATATTATAAAAATTGCACCAATATATTAATTTTTGCATTATATTAGTTTGTTTTTATACCCTTACACCGATGTGTATTCAGCAATGTATACTCAGTACTTTCCCGAATTCTGTGAAAAATCCAACCCGAGTGATTTACATGTGGATTTTTTTTCACAGAACTCAGGAAAGTATACATGCTTAGTACACAACGGAGTGGGGGAAAAATTATATTATATCAATATAATTGTATCTGTATGTCCTTTTAAAGATTGTCAACAAATAAAACAAATGCACATGGAAAAAGTTTATCAAGGCAATTTATTGTACTATTATTAAAATCTAATGAACAGATTTGATATAAAATATTTTACATATTTCTATATAGAAAAAAATAATAACTAAATCACTGCTCTCATAAAATAGATAGAACATGTTTCTATCAGATTATCTTGCAACAACTTCCGACTCATGATATTTCTTGTATTTTTACAGGTTCTATCACACACTTATAATGACTTAAGATAACAAGATGGGCTTTGAACACACTGGTTGTTGAATAATGAATAATATCTTGAAAAGATTTTTCAAGGAATTCTGATCGCTGGAAAAGGAGCATACTTTACACATGTAATGGGATGAAATTGGAGGCCCCCCCCCCCCTTTTTGAACTCCTTATGTTCAGCTCGGACTAGAGCGAGTCTAGGAGTGGGTGGGTGACTGATGATTGTGTGACCAATCAGGCCCACTGAGGAAGGGTTGTCCAGAGGTCAGTGACCACCCAAGAAAGTGTTTGGACAATGCTACCACAAACTTCTGTGGAAAATATTTAAGATTTAGTGTCTTACAGAGAAACCCAAAGTTCTTTGTTATTTGCAGCTTATTTACTGACAGAAAGACATGTTTTATTAATCAGTACATACTCTGCAACTCATTGTCAAAAATAAATGAACTAACAGTTTATGAAAACAATAAAACCCGACTGTAAAACTAGTTTTTATGATAACCCAGTTGTTGGCCCTCGGGTGTGGGTTTTGGGGTTTCCCCCACACAAACCGGATTAAATAAAGAAAACTTACTTATATTTGAACAATATTTAAGATTTCCTTGCTAATTAAATTATGTCTTACATTGAGGTAGATTGCAAACAGGGGTGGGAATCAAATTTCCATTGAAAAAAACATTATTTTGTTTACATTCCTTGAAAAGTCTAGGACTAGGAGTAATACAAATCCACAAATTGATGAGTATTTCTTCAAATCTTCTGTCTAAAACAATTAAATGGAAGCCATGCAAGGTTTATTCAGGATTGTAGACCTTTGAGATTTGGCTATATTAATTTGAGTTTATGTCATACCTCAACGCTTTACAAAGCACTCTTTACTTATCAACGAGTTCAGTCAACCCTTCTCATAACAAGATTGCTGGTACTGGCCAAATTAACTCTTTAAAACAGGAATGTGTTATAAGAGGACAGCAAAATAAAAAACACATGAAATTCAGGACATGGAAATGTACTCTTTATATAAAGCAGAAGCTCTTTAAACAGCGCACTTCATAACGTGAGTTGACTGTTTTCAGTACTTCACTGTGGTGCACAAACTTAACATTTATAGAAATTCAACATTTTGTAAAAACATGGATTCTCTATTTTGTTAGGACATCTTGTTTTGCACCATTTCATTTTTACACCATTAGGTTTTTGTGTACACTAGCGTACATCAGGAGTAGTTATGGCAAAATACAACAATTGTGCAGTTTTCAATACCTGTGTTGTGTAAAGGCTACTTTCAGAGATACAACATTCTTGTAATGACACAAGGATTAATTTTATCTATGATTTCACTTTATTCTTGTAACAACTCGCTGTGCAAGTTCTATAAGTGCTTGCCTCTCTGGGCTTGGATGTAATTTACTAATTTGCTTTTGAGCTTCTAAGCTGTGCTGGTTAGCGATGAGTCTCGTTTGCTCGATGCCCTCAGTCTGAAAATAACAACAAGTATATCTCAACATTCAGAAATAGTGATTGACTTCATGACTTTCTAACAGAGCCTTCTCATTGACGTCACATTTTTAAAGCAACGTGGGAAGTCCGCCATGCTGAAGTACTATGCACATGTAGGATACGTACACATAGTGCCATGCAGCATTGCTTTTCATAGCACATGTTCATGCCGTTCTAGTAACGTGTGTTCGCGACATGCACATGCAAGTACTCCAGTATGGGAAGTGATAAAATAAGGGGGGTTATCTATAAACACCAAGCTGGTTACAGACTCAATGAACTGTGGTTTTATAACTTGGCAGCAATAGCAATATAAAAGTGTTCAGTATAGGATTAGACCCAGTGTATCAACTCATTATAAATGATGTATTCACAGCAAATAAGAAATAGATTTGAAGTAAAGATAATGAAAATGCTGTGAAGGCAGCAAGTTTGACTTGACCAAGTTAACACTGACCACTTCTTAAAATAATGTTTTATTTTCAGCCTTTGAGAAAGACTCTGCTGGGGTCAAATCATCACTATAAACAGGTCCTTTTGATTGGTAAACAGTTTACAACAGCTAGTTCTATTTTTCTCAAAATAATATGAGTTATATAATATGCAGTCATGCAACTTTGTAATTGCGAAAAAAACAGGAAATACACCCAAAGTTTGTTCAGTGTTCTTCAGTTCTGTTTATACTGCTTTTGTTGAAAAATAGAGAAAATCAGCTAATCCACAAAAAAGTAATAATCTTTGAAAATTCATCAAAAAGTTACCTTAGCAACAGCTTCTCTTGCTGACTGCACATCACCAGGTTCACTAAACCGTCTCATGATCATAGCATCCAACTCTGGAAACTGCATGACAGAAAATAAATAACATGATAAAGCAACTACCTTGGGATCAGTCAAGCTTCTTTTTTCTTCATTTAACTCAAAACTAATGATACATTCACCTCAAATTATAAATAGATTTTGGGTAAAGATGATAAAAATGCTGTGAATGCCACACATTTGCTTGAAAAATAGTCTTAGTGGTACATTCATAATAATAATAATAATAAACAGCATTTATAAGGCGCATTATGAATCAAAGATTCCTCAATGCGCCTAACAATAAAAACTAAAAGGCAAAAAACAAGACCAATAAAAAATATAGGCAAAATACTATTAAACCGAAAAATAACCGACATAAAAAAGATACAACAATGCAGACAAAAGTAGATACAAATTTAAAACGTTAGAAACAACAGACCTAGATATAATATGAAGGACCTAAACCCATAAAATGGAAATATTAAAAAATACAAGAAATGAATCCATCAATATACATCGAACCATGAGCAATTAGCAAATGTAAAAATTTGTTTCAAACACCAACATTCATTCAAACAACAAATGTTTGTACAATTTGTAAAAAACACAAATATCCAAACTCCATCTTTTTTTCCAACCATCTACACCAAACTCCTAAGTAGTAAGACCACACCCAGGGGTTACAGTCATTGCTGACAGAAGGGTCTGAAACTTGGATCCAAATTTAGAAAAAGTATGTTGACATTTTAACTTGTTAGTGTTAGTCACCATGGGAATGAAAGACTTCAAGGAACTTTTAGGAACATTATCCTCAGTGCCAGAGAAATTAACAAAATAGCAGGATTTCTTGATATGTGAAGAAAATAACAGCTTCTTCTTTTTCACCAGGCAGCCTTAATAAAGTTTAAATTTTCTCATGTTTGTAATACCTTCTCAGCTGCAAACAGCACCGGCCCCGTTGCTAGGCCCAGCTTCAGGTCAGCAGCTGTTGGTTTTCCCATAGCAGCGTCACTGGATACAAAGTCTAACACATCATCAATCAGCTGAAATGACATGCCTATATTACGGCCGTACTCATAGGCTATCTTAATCACTTCATCACTGCAGCCACCAAGAATTGCTACCTGGTTAGACAGGGAGAACAAAATGTGATATGAGGGCTGAATTTCAAAGAGCTACTTTAGAAGAAAACCTTGTTTTAAAAAACACCTTAACAAAAATAACCTGATGTTTATAACAGAGAGTTGGTCTTCCTTACACTATAGTAAAATAAGTTTTAAACAAAATGAGCATCTATCAAAGGAGCAGTGTATTTTATAAATCTACAGTGAAGCATTTATTTCTTACTGCTTTACAGCTGTAAGCCATGAGACTTGCTGTTTTCTTGAAAGTCTTCTTGAGGTAGTGGGCAAATCGCTCATTTTCATCCTCCTTGGACCCAAGTTGCATAAACTCCCCTAATACAACAAAGGAAAATAATAAATATATCATCTGATATTTATCAGTAGAAAAAAACTACAATGAATTCAAAATAACATATTTTCATATAAATTATGCTTAACTTCACAGGTGATTATTTAAAGAAACTTGTTAAGCTAATTTCCATTTTGTCCCTTGGCATCCAAACAATAAAACTAGTAAATCAGTATGGGTATATTAGTTTGCAAACACACAGCAATTCAGTACAACAACATTGTACCAATTTCATTTCATTTATTCTGGCTGTGAAGCCAAGGGCTCTCAGAAAAGGAAACTTAATCACTGTACTAGCCAAGAATCCTTTGGAGAGAAGACAAGGAAGGAAGTTTCAGTTTTAGATGTGGGAGGAAAACCCCAGAGAGGGGAAACCTCCCACAATCAGGCAGGGACTGAAAACCCAATCCACGTAGTGCCCCTGGTGGGATTCGAACCGGGGTCCCAGAGGTGGAAGGTGAGGCAAGATACCACTACACCAACCAGACTGCCCCGATGGATACTGTCGAATCTCATTGAATACCCATGTGGCACAGAAGCAATAATAAGACTCACCTCGAACAAGATCTTCTATGACTTGGGAAAGAATCAAAACGACTTCTTCATTTCCTATTCGTGCTAAAACCTGAGATGAAACTGATAGAACAAAGTCTCCAGCTAAAATAGCCTGTAAGGAACAAAATAAAAAAAATTTAATTAAAAAACAACATTAATTCTTTTAACAAATTAATCGTGCAGTACTAAGGCAAACAAATCTTGGGGTAAAATGCTGTGAACTGGTGAAAATAAAATACCAGAAAAATAAATAATTACAAATCTGGAAAATCAAACATAAGTAAAGACAACACACCTTGGTAATTTCTTTCCCTTACCCAAACCCTTCTATATCCTCTTTGCCAAAATGAAGGATTCAGAAGGACCGAGGGCTGTAGGTCCAAGTAACAATTGCTGGATCAGGTATTCTAACCTTATCCAAAGTCCAAATAGTTTGGTGTGGAGTGACATATATTTGGTCCTTGGAAAAAAGTAGGAATATTTTTTTGAGAACAAGGGCTGCCCTACATTCAATACACATGGTGTAGGCTTTAACAGACTTTACAAGCTATTCAATCACAATTTTTCTGATTTTTTTTAAGGGGAAAAAAACATTTAGAAATCAGACTAAAGTAGGAAGAATATCACGCCTAGAGAGGAGGGTATTGGAGGATTGAGGTCAACTGCAGGCAAAAATGCCTAGGGAGTAAGGGTTATAATTAACAATTGGAGCGCACACACAGGTGTGTAATGACCTCCAATCGTGGGCTCTCCTTTGTTCAACTCTTTGTCCTGACAAATGTGGATCCCATTGTTTTCCTTTTTGATAACAATAGTGCACCTGTTGTCCATTTTGTTTAGGTCCACGATTTGAATGTCACTGAAAGTATCACGGCTCAGTGTAACACTCATTCTGTGGATTTTTTATGTTTTTTTGCACTTGAGAAACAATTTCTTAAACACTGGTGAAAACACTGTGTGGATGTGTGTAACTTGTAAGCCCACAAAGTGTTTCAAGTCCCTACATTATGTGGACTTCTTTTATTCAAAGGTCCACACTTCATATGTAATGCCTTGAAACGCAAGTGGGGGAGAGGCTTTCATAATATTTAATTGGTTCAGAAAATGTTTACATAATTCTCAGTCCAATCCTACAGTGGATACATGCAAGTTCTCAACAGCAACTGATGTTGAACAATTCTAGTTTTCTGTACCTTTCTCTGTCCCCACATTTCGTTGATTGCAGTTTTGTTTCGTCTTGTATCTGCATTATCGATGACATCATCATGCATGAGACTAGCTGTGTGAATCATCTCTGCTATCATTGCAATCCGTCTCTGAGTATCCACCAGTTTACTGGAAACAAAAATGAAAGCAAAAAATGTTTGCTAGAAATATTTTTAAATGGTGCTCAGAAAATAATCCACACAATAACGAATAGACTACATATAACTTTACAAAAACATAAATTCTGGTTCTGGGCCAGAGATTGAACAGATAAATGTTTATTACAGATTTGCACAAAAACTTACATGGTATAAAACTTGCAATGGTGGGAAAACTTCCTGAAATGCCATTATAGTTTTTGAGAATAGGGTTTAGTTTTTTGCTATCTCTGTTTCCAGACTCCTTGACAAAGTAATTGCATGGATGTAATTGCCTCAGAGTCTCCGTTAAGTATAAGGCTTGAAGGTCAGACAGGAGGAGGGTTCACAGTAGGCTGTATATTAAGCCCCTAGGGAATGTTACTTACCTGTTAGCACCATGAGTATGAGTATTGCATGCACCAGCAGTGAGTAAAACTATCATGGGTCTAAAAGCTTTGCCTTTCCCATCAAAATAGTACTGTGCTACCTCTTGCAAAGATCTCTCATCTGTAATCAATTCCTGTCAAATTAAAACGAAGACAAAGACAAGTTATTAATAATGGCAGTTTCGTTATAAACTCAGTGAAAAATGTTCCTTGTAAAGCATAGTAAAATGCTTACCAAATTGTAGCAGTTGCAACTTAAACAAATCATAATTTGCTGTTCAATATATTTAGTCAAATGTTTCGCTATGTAAATGTTTCAGAAACGTTACACTCACCGCAGTCAGCTTTTTAACAACTGGACTGTGTAAAAACTTTTACAATTCTTTTTTGCTGTTTCCTTAATTAGCATAATGTATTACCTTTTAACTGAAACAAAACAACAAAACATTAATTGTGGTTGAAATCATCCTATCTAGCTAGCAGTATTTACCTTACAAATATTGTCATGAAGGGCAGTTATGTCATCTTGCGTGAGTTTCTCCGGACTACTCACTTCTTTAGGAAATAAATGTGAATTGGTGGAGTAACATGGACCCAGGCTCCTTAACAAAGAAAAAAACAACAAAAAATACACACATTATGGTATTTAAAGTCACTTTTAAAATAGTTACTATGGATGTATTTGTTTTGTATGGTGAGGCAGTTGCGAGAATCCTCCATCCTCCTGACGGTCGCAGATGACCGTTTGTGATCATCGGGAGTATGCTAGTTGTTAGCCCCATAAATAGTGCCAATACTCTGGACTTCCTCCGATCCTTGGCCCTACGCCCACTACCACCAGGAGGTGGGATAATTTTTCAAATGAAAACTCACGTTTTTATGTCGAGATTTTTTCCCCAGTTGTAACTCATTGTATCCGTTTTGTGGACAGCACATTAAAACGCAATTGTGCACGCTCGATTTGGTGTAATTGTGAAGAAATTCTGAGGCGTTACTGCCACCGATTTGACTGCCCGGCACCAAAACGAGCACGCACAAGTGCGTTTTAATGTGCTGTCCACAAAACGGATACAATGAGTTACAACTGGGGAAAAAATCTTGACATAAAAACGTGAGTTTATATTTGAAAAATTATCCCACCTCCTGGTGGTACATGGGCGTAGGGCCAAGGATCGGAGGAAGTCCAGAGTATTGGCACTATTTATGGGGCTAGCTAGTGGGAGGATGGAGGGTTATCATTACCGCACAGGATTACAATCATCGCTACTTTTTAAGAAGGAAGCCTTACAATAGGAAAGGTAAATACAATGTTCTAGATTTGTTCTAGAATATAACAACTAAGGCCGGGGGGGATAATTTCATGGATAATTGCGGTGATCTAAGCCCTCCTCTCCTTAGGGCAAATCTGGTGACTAGTCTGTCAACATTGGTCGAAAGTGCACGTTTCGGGACAAATGGTCGACTCTCGTGCTTGTAGACTCGGGAGGATGGAGAAAGTTACAATTATCACAACTACTATCCTCTCCTATGAAACATCAAGCCTCAGGGCATTGTGATTTTGTAACATTTTTTTCTTCCTGCCCCCCCCCCCCCACCATCCCAGTCAGATGAGGCATTTTTTACACTCATTTACTCAATTATATTTAAATTTAATAATAAGTCAAACTCTAAACTAAGTCTAAGTCTCATTGAATTTAAAGAAGAGAACTCAAGTAACTAACCTCAGACTTCCTTTGAGTTTATCTTTTAGTATTGACACAAAAACCTGTCGAAGAAAAACAAATCAAAGCTCTTTTCAATGATTAGTTTTTTAAGAATTAAAGAAGGAACAAATACATAACATTTGTGTTGTTACACAAACAACACCGGCAAATGCTAGCCCTGGTAGGACGTCAGTCAGTGCCTCTGCACTGACGTCCTGGGTATAAAGATCCTTTACAATGCGAACAAAATTTTGAGTAAAATGTTTTCATATTTTTACCTAATTTGAGA
>JAUELU010000041.1:1049767-1113529 GCA_032357145.1 Evasterias troschelii | reverse complement strand
AAAACTACGTTATTTCAGAGGGAGCCGTTTCTCACAATGTTTTATACTATCAACAGCTCCCCATTACTCGTTACCGATGAAGTTTTTATGCTAATAATTATTTTGAGTAATTACCAATAGTGTCCACTGCCTTTAAGTTAACTCACAAAATGTACACAAAATGCTATGCAGCGTTAAACACAACTGAAGAAAGGATTCCAAATACATGTGTAAAACAATGTTAGTATACAGGGTATCTGCACACTTTAGGAAGTCAAATTTAAGACTTTTTATAAATTGTTAAAGATCTTCAGACACCCTGGTTTAGCTCTTTTTTGATGACCACATCTCTTTAAAATGGACACTTTATAAAATCAGGTTGCTATAATAAAAAACTAAAAAACAAACAACAACACATTCTTAAGAATTGACAGCCAACTAAGAATTTGTATTTCTTCCATAATAATTTATTTGTTTTTCAGTCCATTTACACATTGCACACAACTTGTAATGTACACGTTACAGACACATTGCTTGGGTCCGAATCTAGACCAGCTCAGTACGTTGCAAACCTCATACATCGTGACATGGAGTTATTTACCTAAACCACACAAAACATTGAATTTACATTATTATTTTTTTTTCTCATTTTTTTTTTCTCTGTCTAAGACAAGTACATGTATTTCATGGCAGGGCACTGCGTGTAACAAATAGAGTAAGGTGAGTCCTCACAGAAAAAACAAGTCAAACGTTTACAAATACGTATACAAAATATAGAATTATAATTTTGACATGGATTTGGGAGGAAGGGTTGACACAACGTACAGCTCACAGAAACATGAAAATGACACGGAATTGTGTGTATAAAGTTTTTAGTGATTTCATCATTTCAGGAATATTAAATGAAAAAGTGCAGCAATTATGTTTCACTGGTTACACCGAAATAAAAAAACAACACATTTACTCAATTAAGTCTCATGATTGCTAAACTATTCTCAAAGTACCAAAAGAAAGTATCTTAACAATGTAGGGGTTTTACTGCTGCATGGGTACATACCCTGCTCTTGACACTAGAAAATGTAGCCTTGAGGAAAAGACAAGGCAGATTTCTCTGGTCTTTGTATAGTTTGAGTAGGTTTGAATGTATGAACCAATCAATGAATAACTTGAGAAGAGACCTACCCCAAGACTCTAAATGTAAGGCCTTATAGAGCATTTCTTTGCATGAAAAGTAGTTACCAAAAAGCCTGCATATAGAACCCAACCCGACTCATTAACACCTGAAGATATGCACCTTGACTTTTACTGTGTTAAAAGCACTTTGTTGGTCAAATTTGCAACCTGAATATGGAACTCGGTACTTATTACTTTTACTCACAGGGTTATCAGCCTTACTACCCTGATTGGTGCCCTCTGACCCTAATGAGGATATATTTGATCCCCCATTACCGAGAAGACTTGTGTGAAAATGAAAACAAAATAGCCCAAATTGGGATATCATTCTACCCTGACTGGAACTCTCCACTCTGTCACTAAAATTCATTGGTACCCAATCAGGAACTCCTGAGCCACAATAAGGAACTATCCCAATTTAGATACCAATTTACCCAAATGAGGTTAACACTGATCCTCTTACCCTTGGATGAATATAGCTTAAGTACCCACAACAGGATATGTACTCTGATTGAAACCTTTTTCTCTCAATGAAGATATACATTCCTCAATCAGGAAGCTTCTTTGCCTTTAGCAAACAGCCGCAGAGGTAATTTTGAAGAAAGTGCTTTCTCAGAAGCTGTCAAATTGGAAACAGCATATCTTCATTAACCTGAGCTTTTAAATTAGTATACTCTAAACCAAAACATAATTGGGGTAATTCACATGGTGTAGTTGTTGGGCTCCCAATTATAGAATTTGCTCAATAACTATGATTGGGCCCAGACCAACTATAATTGGGAAGATCCCAATCATAGTTGGGACATCCCAACTACAGCTAGGCTAATTCAATAGTTGGGGTGGAATATGAACACACCATAAAAACCTGTGTGATGTTGGGAGCTTTTAAATGCTAGGTGTCAGCAGATTATATTGTTTACATCATTCTGAGCCAGATACCAAATCTTCTTTTAGATCCAAGAAACTTATTGGCAAACTGGATTGGTTTCACTTCAAAATGACAATTTAAAGCGCAATTTTCCATGAGTAACAAGCAAAATGTCAAATTGACACTTTATTGTAGACAGGGTTTTACAGAACTTTGTGGAGACACTGAGGAGTCAAACTTAGTAGCCGTAAAAGAATGTGCAAATCTTGTGCATATTCAAACATTGGGAACTGCGCCAGTATGTTTCTTTCACATGAGGGAAGTGGTCCCCAAAATGTTTGAATATTTGTGAGAATTGCACGGTCTATTTATGATATTAAGTTGAACAGCCGTATCAGCTGATGAGCACCAGTCCGAGAGTAGAAGGTTAGAGGACATCAGATTATTGGTGACAACACAAGATTGTGTGCCCAAGATTAAGTCTGCAACTAGAATGACATGCTGCCTAGCACATAAAATACAAGCCGTCTCCACGTCCGAATTAGCAGCTTTGGCTGTGGCTGAGGCAAGACCATTACAATGTTGCATCAGCAGCCATCGCCATTAGCCACAGTCGAAGTCACTTCATTAGAACATGGTGTGGTACTTGCTTACCAAGTAACAGTCTACTAGGCAAACTGCTTCAATGCAAACAAGCATCAGTCTTGGGTTGGCCAGAGAAATATCTTAGAACTGTAGTAAACTACTCATTTAATTTCCTCAAAACTCCTTTGAACTTGGCCTTCTCAGTCAACACAATTTTGAATGAGGTTACCCTTGATTTCTGTATCCCAAATGACTTTTCTATGGCCCAAATTTCCAAGCTTGTCTTTAACTCGCGCAATTCAAACATTGCACTTCCCCCCATTAATCATTTCAACAAGAGGGCGCTGTTGTATGCAGCATGTTGCTAAACTATGAAATAATGACGAAGACTACAACCAACCTGGACCCCATTTCATAGAGCTGATAAGCACAAAATATTGTTTAACAAGTTTCCTCAGCTAAGAAAACATTAGCAGGAAACCAGTCACAAACAATGAAAATCCTATGGCACTTTGTCTGGCGACCAGTTTCTACTAAGTGAAAACATTTGTGCACTTAGCAGCTGGATGAGTTATCCCTGATTATCGTGTAGTGTTGTCATCTATGGTGACTTGACTTGAACTTAAAACAATGCTTTGGTAAAATCACAATCTAACTGCATTTGTGCGTCAATACTTAACAGGCAAATTGGATGGGAACCAGTTTCATGTTGTGGAGGGAATAGAGAACTACCAGGGAATCTAACCGACACATAAAACTATATCTATGAAATTTGAAAACAAAGCTTTCTTTTCTACTCCTTAATACAAAGCCAGTTGAATGTTATAAAACAAAATGAAGAACAGAGACTACTGTTTGACTTCCAGTGATGTCATCAATTCATGAAATTGATTCCCAATCCATTGACACTTACTCTCTCAACATGAATGTATATAGTAATCACTGTTTTTGGCACAAATGAACATGGTATAGGCAGCATATAATGAATGTGTGCATACTGCACTTGACACAAACAAACCTTTCTTCAATTTGACTGTTTAAAAAAGACACCTGGATATATCCAAGCTTGACTGAGGCACAATTTCATCAATCTTGTAAGCATTGCTGAGTAAAGTTAATCCTCTTAGCAAACTGTTACAGGGAGCCAGTCACATATAAAACATCATTCCTGTGGTATTTTAGACGGTAACTCATTAGTGCTTAGCAAGTTTTAGAAATTGTGCCCTAATGTAATCAGATAATCACACAACAATCCTGTAATTATATCTCAACTACTTCAACAAATTATCTTTAAACTATATAATGCAGCTGATGTTTCTTATTTATGCACCAAAAACTTTAGGGAGGATGTGACAATTGAAAACAGAAAATAACGAAAACGCTGGTATCCTGACCAATATTACCTAAGTACCAAAAAAGCGACATGTTAGAAAGTTTGTAAAAGCATCATAACCTATTTATTCAGTATAAAAAGTGGTTTTTCTGTCTACTCAACAATGGGTTTACTATTTAATCTGTGTCTCGGGTCATGTTTTTGTTTCAACCTTGCCAGCAAGAATGCATAAAACATGTCACAGACTCTCTTCCTTTACTACTGTTTTAATAAACATCAAAAAGTTGAAGCACTCACATCTGGGAATTAATAATATACCTTGGGTGGGGGGTGAAACTATTTTACCATTAAAGATCAGGGGTCGGAGCTCATCTAAGGTCAGGGTTCAAAGTTCATAGCACTCATACATAATAAAAAGGAAGAGGTGTACAGAAATACCCTGGTAGTAAAAAAAACAATCTTGCTAACGCATTTGCCAAAAGAAATGGCACAGATGGCATAGAGTTTGAAATAATGTCACTTAATCTCTACAGCTGCAAAAAAGTTTATGTATTTTGAGTCAACTCCTCCAGTTTCCTTGAGACACTTCATAAGAAGTACCTGTGGAGGTTGGATTCAAACAACTGCTCCTGTTTTTTGAGATAGCCCAGCATACAATGTTATGATGTCTTGTTTTAAATTGTTATTCAACCTGACATCTTCTGCAGGAAAAGGTTTTTAAAGATCAACTTGAACGGAATCACTCAAACTAATTTGACTGTTTATTATTGTTTAATTTGTGTTTAGTTTATTATTTGATCATAACTATGATGTTTCCCTCCACATAATTTTGTTAAAAATTGATGGAAAATAGAAGGCACCTTCTCTTTTATTTTTGAACTAGTGTTTTTTTGCAGCTGGTGGCAGCTCCCTGCATGGTTCCTGGCAAAGACCCACAAGAACACTACATGAAAACATCACTGAAGTAACAGTGCCTAAAAACCAGCATAAAATCAGTCTGTGTTGTTACATAAAATACATCACAACACAGACTAGATGCATTTTCCATTGTCTTGTTTGGATCGAATTCATAGTGTGACGTCGTAGTGCTGTTTTTATTCTTGGGCACCTAAAACTCTGTTGTAGTTTTTTTACATTATGAAACAATTTTTATTGAGTTTTACTCAGTTGTATGTAAACATTACCCACTCGTTCACCTTTCTATAACAAAATAATTATAATGTTAATTTTGTTTAAGTTGATCTTTAAAGATTTCATTTCATCAACTAGAGAGCAATCACCACAAGTACAAAATAGCACTCTGCAGTAATGCTTAAAATAGAAGCCAAGTACCTGGATCTCAGACAAACATGTCAATTTCACAAACAAGCGCCCACTTACAAGCGCCCACTTACATGTCCAAGCTTTATGTTTACTTGCATGTACTGACTATACCAATTGTGCAGTTTGGCACGTTAATGATGCTGGGATCGCGTAAGTGATGGAATGATTGTCTAACAGCCTGGTATTTTGAGCAAAAATAATGTCATTATTGCTTGTACTGTAGAAGTATTATCAGGTCAAACCAACGGCCGACTTCTCTGAAAAGACAAACCTGCCTTTTGACAATCAATATATTCCAATGTCAGTAACTAATACTGCAATAATAACTGATGTTATTAATACTTACAAAATACTGAAAACAATCCAGGAGAACTTGACATGCATGATGCATATACTATTCGGTCCACAGAATTGCAATTAATCTTCGGTAATTGTTAGCTTGGAGGGTTGATAGAGAAGATGGGGTGGGGTGTAGTTATGACCCCAGGTCACAAGAAGTCCAGATGACAAATATGATAACAGATTTGCTTCCATTGTCTTGGATCAACAAGACAAGAAGAAGAAAAAATTATTACAAAAGTTAACAATTTTTCTTGTGGTAAATTAAGTCCGTCTGCTCTGAATTTGAAAACAAAATCGTCAATTTTTGTTGTTGTTGCAGTTAAAAATATTTTTTGAAACTCAAATGGAAGGGTTAAGTAAAAAAGATAAAAAGAAACAATGACTCAAGGGGGCTTAACAGGGTACTAGTTTCTTGCAAAGCATGGATCAGTGTTTAGCGCGATACACTGTCAACCAGTCAAAAAACCAATACAACCAATACATTCTTGGTTGGTAATCATCCATTTCCCGCTCAGCAACACAAAGCTGCTGAAATGTTTCTATTCAAAAGAATTAGACCTAGATTTCCACAACACAACTGGGCAATTCTTTTCCAAACAGTTAAAATATATATTTGTACATTTACTTCTTCCATATGGTATGTAAATCGTTCTCTACAACACTGAAAGATATTCTAGTAAATTTCTAAGTTTTTTTCTAATTTTTTCTTTTTTGACTACAAAATCTATCCACATGATATATCCAACATAAATTTGAATCTTTAAGTAATTTCTCTTCATTAATCTCTTAATGTACCCAGCGATTTCTTTTTCCAATAATTGAAAAAAAGTAAACATACCAATTTCACAGAGCTGCTACTCAAAAAATGTATCTGTGTAGCAAAAGGTTGCAGGGCACCAGTACCAACAATATACGCTACATAACATTTTGGCTGGTAATCTGTTTCTGATAAGCGAGATTTGTCTGTGCTAAGCAAGTTGTGCTTATCAGCAAAAAAAAACAGCTTCATGAAATTGTGAACAGCTCACTTCAAATCAAGTCATCTTCCTGACATTTATTTGTTCATTACTCATATGGCGCCTCCTTTTACTGGTTCAAAAAAAGCTAATAAATTAAAATGCCTAAAAATACTCTATAAAATGATAATAAAACCATAAATATCAACAGATAAGGACTATGTGGCTGGTTGCAGTGATAGACGTTGACTGAAGTCACGCTCTGGAACTTGAAGAGTAAAACTGGCACTAGATAGACTGGTGAGGGCACCTTGACTTGCTTCCAACGATGGGAACGTGATAAGAACTGTGTAATTGGAAACCTGCTCATCTGGATCCACCTTTAATAATAAAATAATAATAAAAAGCATTTATATAGCGCCAAAATCTGCCTAAAAGCACTCAAGGTGGTTTGCAGGGATGTAAAGATGTAAAACAAGCCAATAAACATACCGAAAAATATAAAACAACTGTACACAGAAACCGGAATGCCATGAACCCCTAAAAAACAAGAAACTACTAAAACGTAAAGAAACTACTAAAAACTTAACATTGAACAAAAAATATGGATAGGAGAGTAAAAAAGCAATGAGGTAATCAATTTTTTATAAATATAGTTTTGGGAAGAAAACATAACATTGTGTATCCACAGTTTCATTTTAAAAATTGTTTTTTAAGATTGTCGGTAAAAAAAAAATACATTTGTAAGTAGGATTTGAAACTTTGCATAGTGGGAGTACTATCAAGTGAGGTTTGCAGTGACACTATGTGAATTGTTAAATCACCAATTCTTCTCATAACCACTACTACTCAAAAGATATTTATGCATATGGTGTCTTGGTGTCACTGAAAGACTCTTGATTGCACTTGGAAATCGTTATATTGCTATAGATACTAAGTTTTGAGAGAAAATGACAACTGACACCATGTCTGTCTTATTCCCTGTCTCCAACATTCATAATGAATACTGATTCTCATTGTATCATGATGGGCCAGACTCTATTGTCCTCCTGGTCTCAACTTATTTACATCAATTAAAATATGAGAAAATCTAAGAAGGCTGCATTGTGTGATAAAGGTTTCTACGTACAGACATATAGGAATAGCTTCTAGGAATTAGCATCTCAGGATTAGCATCTCAGATTTAGCATCTTGAGATAACAATATTGTAGATAAAGCATCTCAAGGATTAACATATCCGGTTTACAGGGTATCTGCACACTTTATAATGTCACATTTAAGACTTTTAAAAACCCTTTTAATTCTACCCTTTTGGTTCTTTCCAAGCTGATAGGATTCATTACACGCTTCATCCACTTTAAAGACCTCAAATAACTGAATTTCATACATGTTAATGCTACATAAGGCCTTAAATTGGGATAGTTCAGTTCAAGACCTCTTAATACTTTTAAGATCCGCAGAAATCTTGGTTTAGCATATCAGGATTACCACCTCAGGATAAAAACATATCATGATTTGCATATCCAGATAAGAATCTTTTAGATTAAAATCTCAGGATTAGCTTCTCAGGATAAGCATCTCAAGACAAGTACATTTTAGATTAGCATCTGAGGATTTGTATCTCAAGATTAACATGTGAGGAAATGTTCTTCTATAAAGCACAACAAAATGTACCATTGGGAACAAGAATACAAAAGGTCAGCATAAAATTGGTCTTAATTTGGCAACACCTGCCGGAGTCAGTTTGTACTAGTTCCTGGTTGAATTGTAAACTCTTTTTACCTGGTGAGATCCAAGGCACGGTCTCTGTCCATCGTTTGGTAGCCATCTTATTTCACCAATTTGTTTGACTGTGTCTTCTAGTAATGATAGCGCAGCCTTACAAGTCAGATCAGCAGATAGATTTGTTACTTCAAGCATCTCGGGAGCAGCTGCAGGGTGATTAAAACTAGTGTTAGATTTCAAGACTAAAGGACTTCAAGATTAGTTGTTCTTTGTTTAACAGGAAATACTGTACCCCCCAAAAAGAAGATAGTGAAATTATAGGTCAGCATGTTTTAGTCAAAACAACAAATTAAATGTTTATATCATGTTTTTATTTTTATTGCAGCAGTTGGTGACTTAAAGAGACTTCAAATTCCATTTCCATGAGTTTGACAGTGTATTTCATACAGAAATAGTTCGCTGTCTGATTGGCACTGGTATGAATTTGTGAGCTTTCAGGTTGTTTTTAATCATGCACTTTGTCTGTCACAGCTTCATGAAATGGGTTTGGTCCTGGATGTACCTGATGTTTCTATAGATTCCTGGGGGTATACTGCCTCAGACTGTTGGATCTTACGTTGTCTCCGCGGCGCCCTCGGTGGTCGAACTTTGAATTGACCAGACCTAGTACTTCCTGTGATATCAAAATAAAGCCAATTTATTTGTGTGTTGAAGCTAAAACAACAAGTGATTGTATTCTGCGACAATGCACGAAACAAAATGCATTAAATACTGGTTTTAAATAACTCACACATAGATCATAGTCATTTGAATTTGTTTTCACAATGAACATAAAATAGACACAGAAACTGGACAACTTAATGAAGACACATTTCTGGTAGCATTGATTGAATTACCTCGTTCTTGCGGACTCATCCTCATGTAGGAAGGCCCAGGGCTCTGTGAAGGTGAGACACCAGGACTCTGCATGGAACCTTCTGCACCGTACATATCCCAACCTTTCATTGCACGATCCCCAACACCATAGCCACGCCTTGGGTGGTGTTGATATTGCAACATAGTCTGTGGGGGAATTGGATGCATCTGCCCCGGTATCGTTCCCGGCACTGACTGCACGTAAGGACTAGGCGTGACAATCTGCGGTTGTTGTTGTTGTGGTTGTTGATGCTGTTGGCCAGGGGGACGTGGCCCAACCATATTAGGAGGATAACTCATCAGCTGCTGTTGGTTTACCATAAGGGGGTTAGGGGCATTTGGGGACGTTGGCCGCTGCATTTCTTGCTGGCCACTTTGAAGAGCGGGATGGGTGGGCAAAGGCGCCGGCTGGTAAAAGATCGGCACAGATTGACTGAAGGGTGGTTGCAGTGGTTGCTGCTGTTGTTGTTGCTGTTGTTGCTCTATAGGAGGTTGATACATTATATGGGGTTGACCTTGTTGTTGTTGTTGTTGCTGCTGCTGCTGCTGTTGTTGTTGTGATGGGATCACACCCTGATAGCCTTGAGGGTAAGACACCTGTTGTACAGGTGGTGCCATGGGCTGTTGAGGACTGACCAACCCACCCTGTGTTTGATACAACACCGGTCCCCCTGTGGGTGGGTTGACGGGAGACACTAGCCCCAGCTGGTGAGGACTACCTGAGGCAATTGGTTGGGGTTGAGGTTGAGGTTGTTGGAGGCCCTGTATTGAATGCTGTTGGGGCAGGAGTTGAGACGGAGGTGAATGACGATACATCTGAGTTGGTGGAACATTCACTTGCTGAGACTGTGGAACCTGCACCACCTGGGAAGGAACACAAAATTAGTTATGAATGTAAACTCAAATTGGGTCTGGGTTTGTAACTGCTGTTGCGCTAGCTGCCGGTATTGAGGGTCCTTCTATTTGTCTGTTGTTTCTATCAGTTTGCTTCCTCCCCTCCCCTCCCTCTTTCCCATTCCTCCTTCCCCCAACCTCCTTCCCCAAACCCAATACCCTCCCCAAACCCAAACCCTTCCCCTTCAACTGTGGTAGGATGGCTCAGTAGAGGTGCTGGCCACCTATTGCATTGCCACTCACTGGCAACTTGTTGCAACTTTTTATTTTTGTGAATACTGTATGTTATTGTAAGTACACTTTTAATTACCTTTTACTTTTAGTTTTGTAGTGAAGATGTGTAATAAAAAAATATAATAAAAACATTGATATCTAGAACAAACCTGAGCATGCTGCTGGGAAGGAGGTTGTCCCATCTGCTGGTGCTGTTGAGTTGATCCCTGAACACCAGGCGAGCCCATCCCTACATGGCTGACAGGACGAATGTATCCACCTGACATGTACTGTTGTGCTGCAGATGCTGCCTGCTGTTGCTGCTGCTGCTGCTGCTGTTGTTGCTGTTGTTGTTGCTGTTGCTGCTGTTGTTGCTGTTGCTGGAATACTTGTTGTTGTAATTGCTGCTGTTGTTGTTGTTGTTGTTGTTGCTGCTGCTGCTGCTGTTGTTGTTGTTGTTGTTGTTGTTGTTGTTGTTGTTGCAGCTGTGCTAAATTACCTTCACCACCAGGGAGCTGTCTACAGAAATGTAGCTGCTGCAGTTGTGAGTTCATTTCTTGAAGTTCCTTCAGACACAAACAAGAAAAAATACAAGAAAATAAACAATGAGTGTCACAAAACTTCTGTGGTGTGTCGTAGTTTTAGTTGCTGGCTGGTCCATATTATGGTTTAATTTTTTTAAATAATCTTGTAGTGCTCTCTGTTTAATTCATCCTCTTGTTTATGTGCTGTTTTATTGTGTACAGCGCCTTGGGGTCCAGTCATGGATGTAAGGCACTTTATAAGTTTAACTTATTATTATTATTATTATTAAAACTAAAGTTTAATCATGATGTTGACGATGATGAGTTATCACACATCAATGTAGACATAGACATTTCTCACACAGAGTAAGGACTCCAAAGGACATTTTAAAGGCGCAGTATTTATTGATTCATACCATACAAAAGCCAAATAAGGATTGAGGACAGGTCAAATGATAAGGGAGTTGTAAGTTAACTTTCAAAGTCTGTTGACGTAAGCATGACGTAGCTTGTGAGGTCGTCAGAATATTGATTGAAGAGGTTGTGACGACCTCACAAGCTAGGTCATCAACAGATGCTGAAAGTTAACTTACAATTCCTTCATCAATATGAAAGAGTCCAGTACCAGTCTCCAAAGCTTTGCATTGTGTGTCCGAAACAAACCCGAGTCCAAACAATGGGAGGTTCTCAATTCACATGGGTCAACAAACATGTTTGTGTGTGTGGGTAGGTTTACACAGTCAAACCAGGAGCCTGTAAGAAAAGGGACTTTAGGGTCCCTGGTTGGGTGAAGGTCCCCAGTTGAAATAGATGAATAAAACCAATGGGAGCTGTTGCCAGAAAGTTATAGTTCAATTCAATTTGATTCTAAACAACACTTATTCCATATAGACATCAACTCTTCAACTATAATCAAAAACAAAACAGAAGAGGGAAAAAAGTAATGGGCTGTTCATAGCACGCCTAGGCTTGTAGAGAACTGCCTATTGCAGACAATAAGCAAAAAGCACACAAATAAACGAACGTGGAAAAAACAGGACAAACAAAGGACAAGAGATGTAACAATCAAGACAGAGACAAAATGACGACAAAATAATTAAATATATTAAATGTCAAATGTCAAACAGAAAAATGACACAAATAAATGAAGAGAGATGGGTGTTGCTAGGGAGACTGCTGTTTTATATATTGAAATGAACGCTCTTTTGTGTGAGGAGTTGAAAAGTAAAAACAAAAGAGGGACAATAGGCCGCCGGTTGCAGGTCAGGTCTTGAATTTCATAAAGGCCACAAAGACCATCCTTGGTGCCCCTTTGCAAAATAAAAATGGCCTTGCCCTCTAAAAGATGAAGTTCAAGGCCTGGCGGTTGTTTACAAACTTGTGTGTTTGTGGGTTAGTTGGACCAGTTTTATCCAACTTGTTTGTTTTTTTGTTTGTCTGGTTGATTGGCAAGTTGTACGAAATGTGCTGGTCATACCCCCCCCCCCCAATTGGTGAGGAGTGAAGACTAAGAACCCTCCTAGCTGATAAAGGGATATTATGACGACTAGAACGCTTACAGACAAGACGTCACCACAACTAGCTTGCATACCCCTGAATGTTGATGGTGCACAATCCCATGCTGCTGCTGTTGCTGCTGCAGTTGTTGCTGTTGCATTCCACACGGCTGTGGTACAGCACCGGGAGATCCAACATGGCCGCCCCCAGCCTGATACTGGCCAGTCATTGGTTGATGAGGGTGTTGGGGTGATACTATTGGCTGTGGCTGTTGCTGTTGTTGCTGTATGGCATGCTGTTGTGACATCATCTGCTGCTGTGTTGGGAAGGCATGGCCTGGTTGGCTTGGTATGCTAGTGATTGGATGGGGTTGTGGCTGTGGCTGTGGCTGTGGCTGAGGCTGCTGGCTAGACATGACTTGTTGGTTAACATTCTGGGGTTGGTAAACCATTGGTGTGCCATCTTGATTTAAAAAAGGAGTGCCTAGTGGAAAAATATCAAACAAGAAACATAAATATTTAAGAAAAAGCAACATAAAATATGATGACAAGATTCAGTTCAATCCCTTTTTGTAATGTTTATTTTTCAGTAAATTACAATAAGGTAACATTCAATCTTCAAACACTTGAATAGGCTGCAAGAAATGGAAATGGAAATTTTAGGCAAAATTTATTTATTTTTACAAATGTATTTATTGAGTGTATTTTATTTTTACTATTATATAATTTTATTAATTTTTTTTTTTTGGGGGGGATGGGCGATGCACAAGATAAGGATAGACAAAGTACCAAAATTGTACAATACACTGCCTAAAATTACAAGAATTTCAAGGGCCTCAAAATTATTATTTCATTTGCAAAGTTTGGCCCCCAACACCCCCCTAATACAAAACACTGAATTCAATTCTGCTAATCCTCATTTGACTGACCTGTCTGGGGGTTGATTAATACACTGCCTGGAGGAACTGACTCTATATTGGGTGCAGCAAACAACACTGGCTGGCTGATGCTCCCCGGCTGAGGTGTCCCCTGTGGTGACCCTGACTGCACTAGGAGTGGCACCCCCTGGTTGCTTGGCATATTGCCTGCCCATGTGACCTGTGTACCCTGGTAGGGTTGGGTGTAGGAAACTGAGGGGGCGGGATAAGAGTGCTGGATCTGACTTATAGTACCCAGAGATGGGTGGTACTGGAAAGTTGGGGATGGACGGACGTTGGGACTGGCAGCTCCTCGCTCAGCAGAATCTACAGGTGAAAATATACTTTCTTAAGCTCTTCAAGTCATAATCAATTACAAGAATAAGGATTGCTCTTAAAAAAGAGAAAACAAATTACAAACAAATTACCAATCATCAACGAATCATTGTTGCAGAAAACTGTGGCCCTATTTCATAGAGTTGCTTATAAACTGAGAAGTATAACTTAGTTCAGGACCATTTAGAGGCAGTCTACATTTTGGCCGGTAAACAGTTTTTGCTTATCATGATTCCTCTTTGCTAAGCAAAAGTGTGTGTTTTAGCAGCTCAATTAACCTCTATTGGCACGAGTAGCCAGATGAGCGGTGGGGTGGTCGAGCAGTTGGGCACTGGCATTGCATCGCAGAATGGGGTTAATATGTTTTCTTCGGTTTTTTCTTAATATAATATTTATTTTTGTACATTTAATTTAGTCTGGCTTGTGCTTCTACTAATATTTGACTATCTGGGGTCTTATTAACGATGGCTTTTGTATATTTGCATTTTAGTATGATTAACACTATTGAATAAAAGCTATGAATATGATCAGACCTCACATGAATGCAGGGTTCGAAATTAGCGGTGGCCAAATGCGAGTGAACAATTTTGGTTGAATCGCCCGGCCGACGATTGGAAAAAAAAGTTAAGGGAATGTAAAGTAGGCACAGATTAATGCAACCATTCTTAACACATGTTCGAAGGACTGATTGAAGTTGACATTGATAACAGTGTCCTCCTTTTCTACATTAATCTTGTTCATCCTTTATGAATCAGAATATTCAATATCTGATCTTAACTTCTTTCTTTTTTTAGTTTCATAATGAAGTTCACAATGTTTAATAAATCCATTGTTGATTCAACTGTTATAAAATAAGCTCATAGAATGATCTACATAACTTTGCAGCAGAAAGTATTTAGAGAGCAGGGAGTTAGGGTTGAACTTACGGCATTAGCACTTTTTGAATGTCCCCCGAAAGGGGACAAGAAGCAGTCACATGACTTTTAGTTTCATAATTTCACTTCCAGAACAATAGGGAAAATGTAACCATTGTTGTCTCTGCAGGATTCACTAGAAATTCCCAGCGTATGGAAGACCTACTTTTTAAGGTCTGTCTTCAATCATCCCTTGAAGGAATATGTAAAATTTCCTCTGGCTTCTATTTTGTGAACGATCTGTGTTAATATTGTCTTGCGTCGCCCAGTTTGGCATTTGTACCCAGTAGCCACAGGTAGAATGACTCAAAGGATCAATCCTTTCAACCCAACTGAACACAAAGCTTTTAAACCTTTACCTTACTATTCATTTGGGTTGGTCTGGATTGATGTCGCCCACTTGGGATTTGTACCCAAAAGCAAAAGGTGGAATGCACTGAGGGGTCCCTTCTATCCTAACTGAATATAAAGCTTTAAAATCTTCCACTTGATTCTTCCTTTATGAATTGGGTTATTGTACCTTGGGTCACCCAATTGGGAATTGTGTCCAGGTGCAACAGGTGGATCGCATTAAAGGTTCCCTGCTAACCTAAGTGAATAAAAAGCTTTTAAAACTTTGGGTTCGTACCCAGGTGCAAAAGGTTGAACACATTCAGGAGTCCCTTCTAACCTAACTGAATATAAAGCTTTTAAAACTTCCACTTGATTCTTCCTTTATGAATGACTTGGGTTATATTAACTTGGTCGCCCACTTGGGCTTTGTACCCAGGTGCAATGCGTGGTATGTATTATGGATCTACTCTATTTACTAGATTAAAGACAAAGCTTTTAAACCTCACCCTGGGTTTTAACTTTGTGAATGATTTGGGCAACTCTAGATTGACGTCGCCCACTTTAGATTTAGTCAGTTCAGTTGGGTGAAATGTATTCAAGGATCCTTGCTATTAACCTGAATATAGACGGTACTATTAATACCCCTCTAGATTTTTATACATTTGCAAGTGATTTTCAAAACTTTTAATTGATGTAACCCACTTGGGATTTGCACCCAGTTGTAAGGAATTCATACTAATAACCATATTGAACATGAGGTTAGCCCAATTATACCCACTAGGGATTTGTACCCATGGCAAATCCAGGGGAAGAAGTGTGGTGGATTAGGGAGTAGAATCTAAAAATAAACAAGTCATGCCTCACCTCCCCTAGGTAGCTTGCACAGGCTTCCACGACTCCCAAGGCTACCACTGCTTCGACTACTACCACTACTGTCGTTCCTCATCAGAATCTTAGTGCTGAGGCCACTACCTGCGAAGCTACTTGCCTTAGTAACGGCAGGTATAGAGGGCCTTTCTGATCCACTAGACGAGTCCACACTGCTCCATGGTCGATCCTGCTTCCAGAGGTAGGTGGAATCATCAGATGTCCCACTGTTTTGACGACTGGTGGGAGCCAGTACACCTCTAACTGGTCTGCAGGATGAGAGCAAAACAGGGAACGATGTAGGCTGTCTGTATGGGAATATATGTCATTAGGTGAAGTCAGGAAACAAGATCTGCATTTGAACTTGAATTTTGAATTTGAACTTTTTATTAAAAATTGTAAATATCATGAACAGAAGGTCAAATTACATAGCCAGTACAATAGTTATGAAATTAAAAAGATATATCAATTAAAAATACACATTAAACAGAGAAGGAGACAGGACAAAATAAATGCATATGACATGGCATCAAGACAAAAACTACACAGAATAGTTATATAACTGATGTAAATGAATTATCATAAGAAGATCATCAGTGCAGAGAAACTATTGAAACTGACTTTATATTCTTACAATGAGATCCACATTTTACATTTTATGTGTTAGCAACACCACCAAGATTGTATCTTGTCTCATGAAACATGAACTGCATAAAAGAAGGAATAATATTTACCTGACGGGAGACTCAATCATGATGGTCCCTTCTTGTGATGAGCCAGACTGCAAAAAATAACAACTAAATATTCAAGAAAACTGCCCAATAACATCTTTTATATAACTCATATAGATCCTTGTTTTTTTATTGTTGGAACACGCGTCCATGTCAACCTTTTTTTGCAATGTATTTACTGCTGCGATGTTGGACCGTTGTAACCGTTGTATATGGAAATAAATATGGGACGATGCATATTGTTTTTGCTATGCTTAATTCTCAGCGTCATTCCCATAACAAATCATTCCAGCTTGTTCGTCCAAGATAGGGGTGTCTACATGGAGTCGTCAACATTTTTAGCTTTCTTTTGTTTTGTTTCAGAATATGATTACTGATTTTAAGAACCTGTGACTTGATTGATTTGAAAATGAAGGGCAAATTCTTCAAACACATCAATAGAGACAATTTTCCAACTCTGTTTTCTTGAAAATGTGATGACATGTTCACTAGTTAGTTTAATGTTTCTAAAAGACTGGAAAATGAAGTTTACCTCTTGGTTAAAGATTCTTGCTCTTGCCCTTTCATACTCCTCTTCCCGCTCTTCATAAGATTTGCTCCTTTTGTCATCTTTAAGCTGTCCTCCCATTGCTCCACCATCAAGCTTCTCCAAGTAGCTCTTCTCCTTCACAAAAAATACAAGACAATTTTGTAAAAATACTTGTCCTTGTCAATTGATTAGAAATGGGTAGAAAATACAGAGACTATAAAACAGAAGAACTTTCCAGTGTCAACTGTAATCCTTTAGTAAGCTAGAACTCCAAAATTCAGACACTCTTTAACGGCTTAAAGTCGGTGTTAACAAATCTTTACCATGCCTTTGCGCAGTATTATTTTTAGGAACTTTTTAGGCTTCCAGAGTAACAATTTTTCTTAGAGAATATCCTGTACCTCATCATCTTTATCATCAAAGCTAGCCGTGTCTCTCTTTAAGATCCGTTTAGCCTGAGCGTCTTGAGAATCTTCTTTGATGTGCTCTCGAAACTTCTGCTCCGGTCTGGTTTCACAAGAAGAGAAAAACCAATTTTCAAATAACAACTTGTATTAATTACGTCTTTCAATTATTAAAAGTTAATGCTAATTTTCGTTGTTGAAATGGAACATCAGTTTGACCAAAAAAATAGTAATAATAAATAAAATTTGTAATGCTTTCTTCAATACATGTCTTTGTTTTAAAGGAACGCAGTACTTTCATCAATATACTTTATTAATACCCTGAAGCAACCCTGACTTGTATTTGCCTGTACTTCAACATCACTGCTACATTCAATACTCACAACCATAGCCATAGCCATAGCCATAGCCACAATTTTAACACTCAATTTAACACAATCTCAATATACGCACACAGTATGATGGCTTGGCCATTTTACACAAACTATCACAAACAGAATTGTTGATGTAACCTCGTCGCAATACAAAGACCATCGAGTGCACATCACTTGTCAGAAATTACTCCTGGATGATCAATAATGATACTATCCATCAACTTTTTTACTCCATCAAAGAACGATGACTTTTGGGATTTGGGATTTCAACTCAAATGTTTCCATTTTAAGAAATAAAAAATCTCTCAGCATGTCCGTTTTTAAAAATCAAAAGATTACGGCTTGCAGATGATGTCAACATCTGAACGCTAACTCGGAGTTAACTTGTTTTGTTTGCAGGAGGCAAGGCTTTTCAGATTCATGAGGGAAAATGTCAGGGAAGCGATTTTTAAAGATCATGTCAATACTTTTAACTCAATCACATAAGAATGACTTTTTGAAGGATTTTTTGTCTAAGAAATTGACAGTGAAAATTCCTTTGTAAATGTTGCATACTGCTGCACTTTGGAACTGCCTACCAGTATCTTGTTTTCTACTATCTTGAAATCTATTCCAGTTTAAGAGGAATGTGAACAGACACCTTCTCTATCTTTGAATTATCTAGATTTTCATCTTTTAGCCATCATCTTGAGTGACCCTTCGACCTTGGGTTGGGAAATTTTTCAAAATATTTTCAACAAGTTTTATCAGGCTAAAACCCCACAATAATTCACTAAATTATTGTTTTTTACATTAAGATACCTGAATTTTAGAACACACAAAGAGGTAAAATCTTCTCAAATTTGTTCACTAAAAGATTGAAATAGACAAAATATCTACATAAAATACAAAAGTGTGGTTTTTTCCATGAAAATAAAAAATGACTGAAACTGTCCGACTTACATTCTAGTGTTTTGAGTCTTATTAACAATAACAGATTTGCCGGCCTGGTCTACATTATGCTCCAGTCCGAAGTACGCAGCTACTCGATGTACTATCATACGATGATAAGAAGTCATGGGTGGAAATTTACGGACATGTTCTCTGTGGGCAAAGAGAAGTAAGCAACAGTTTTATAAAGCTGATTTGGTGTACAATAAGCCATTTGTGCGTTAGATTTGAATACGGTCTGTTACAAAGACTTGCTCAGTCATAAATGACCACTTCAATTTGAACTCCTAAGGCTAGGGGAAGTTGCTGTGTCATATGATTCCGGGCAAGCTTATGTACAGTTACCCATACACAATTCTGAATGAATGTGTATGGCACAATGGAAATAGGCTGTGCCCATCTGGAAGTTGATATACAAAAGCTTGCCCGAACCACAAGGCGTACATGCAGCAACACTGTCTTTAGTCTGGAGAGTTCAACTTGAGTGTTCACCTGTGACAAATCATGCAAGTCTTTAACCAGATATATTGTGCTGAACAAAATTATTTGCTTGACAAATTTGTGTGCTTTTAACATAGATTGGCCCCTTGTATTTATTCATTAAAACATTGACCCATGAGTTGGTGGACAGGGCCTGAATTCATAGCACTGCTAACCACCTATAGTTCATAGAACTACATGTTTTATGGGGTGCCATATTATTATGGTATGCAGGGTTATGCAAGTGGGCCAAGGTCTAACTTGGAGTTTTCTTCTTAAATCTTAATTTCTTGAAGCACAACAAATGTTTGTGAAAACGTTTACAGCCTTTGACCTGCCCTAATAGTAATGCCTTCAACTTCTGCTCATTGTACCTAAAAACCTTACTTTTTCAATCACCTTGATTCTTTAAGAATATTAGTTCTTCCAAGATCCTTAGCTCTTAAAAAACCTTAGTTCTTCAAGAACCTTAGTTCTTCGAGAACCTTAGTTCTTCAAGAACCTTAGTTCTTCAAGAACCTTAGTTCTTCAAGAACTTTAGTTCTTCCTGTCATGTTTCCTTAGCTTTAGTCACATACACATTCACATTCAAGTTTAAGCTTGGGCACGACAAGGTATATCATTTTGGGCAGCAAAACTCACTTTTGGTTCTGAATAAATTTGCAAAGTTCTTGTTCTAATTTAAGCAGCATGGTTCTATCATTAGGTTTCTGTAGAGTATCCACGATGAATTGATGCAAGTCAACACCACTGGAATCTATATACAACTCCTTCTCTTGACTTGGTTCTGCCATAGAAATGAGATAAATCAGAAATATATGATCAATATGATATAAAATTCAGCTTGGCATGTATTGAAAGAAATTAGTTTATGGGTAATAACTCTGACAACTGAGAAGGTTTACAGGTAAAAACCATGTGATTAAAATCCTTTTCAGGAGAAATGCTGGTTCTGAGAAGAACCAGGGTTAAGAGATAATAGAGTCTTGATGTACCAAACAGTGTGCTCTGCTCGTCTTCAGAACAAAACATTACTTCTTCCAAAAGAGATTTTAGATATCAAATAATAAACCACAAGGAAATCTGACTGGGTAAATTTTAAATGATTTTAAGTTGAACAAAGAAAAATTTACTAGAGCAGGATTTGAACCAACGACCTCTGGATTAACGTGCCAGCACTCTACCAGTCAGCAGCCATTCAATCGTTAACTGCCGTGTAGCCTGGGATCACATCAAAGTATACGATACAACCTGGGAAGCGGCAGCCACAAGGGAAACTGACTGGGTAAATTTTAAATGATTTAGTAACAAAGTCGCATCCCCTGAAGATGATCCCTCTGCTGCCACTTCTCAGGCTGTATCGTAAACGTGGGTGTGATCCCTGGCTATATGGCAATTAACGGTTGAATGGCTGCTGACTGGCACCTCAAATAAAGATATTGTCAAAATAGGAAAACGCCAACATAAGTGCTAGATAGCTCAGTTGGTAAAGCACTGGCACGTTAATCCAGAGGTGGCAGGTTGAAGCCCTGATTTAGTCAACTTTCTTAGTTCAACCCAAAAGAGATTATATTACCCATTTGTTACCCATAAAGCTACTCGATTCCTACTTCCTACACCATGCAAAACTTACAATCTTGAACTCTCTTTAGAGAAGTGGCAGTTCAAAAAAGTAAACAGATGTAATAAGTCATTTAAAGCAACCTTCTTGATAATAAACAGTGAAGTAATCTCACTAATGCTTTTCTCAGAAAAAAAGACTTCTTCTGAACCGCTCAGCCACGACATGCTAGTTAACTTTTCTGCCATGTTTATTTCTGTTGAGCAGTGGTTATTTTCGTTTTATTTTAGAACAAAGCTTTGTCCGAATCAAGGCTACGGCTATGGCCATTGGCTGCAATAATAGCGTTAAAGAAAAGGATTCTTTGGCATTCCAGGCATAGCCACTAAGAAAGACACAGATTAAGTTACAAGTGAAACAAAAGTTACCTCTAGACAAAGCTGGTTCACTCCGAGCCTCATAGCTATGCTGCTTACACAGCTTGTTGGGAGGCATGTCACCACTCAGCTGGTGTGGCAGTCTGGAAAAATGGTCCACACGTGGCTGGAAAAAGAAGCCAACAAAACTCTTATCATCTGATCAGAAAAATAGTCAACACGTTTTTAAAAATTAGGTCACTTGCTGCATATTAAAAATGTGTTACTAAAACTTGTTTGTTTCAAGAAAGGAATACTCAGCCTTAAAAGCTATGGACAAGAAAGAAATCTCATGATCATTTGCAAAAGATTAACAGACTTTCATTGGCTGAACTAGAACAATTAGTGTACTGACAAAACCTAAGGCTACTCTTAATGATTGATACACTGAAAGTTTAAAGATGATTTAGATTGAAGTTCAGTTGTGACATTATTTACAAAAAAGCACAGGTTGGAACTTCCTAAATTATATTTCCTTCCACACAACCAAAAGCTGTGTTTTGGGATACTTACAAGTTTCATAAAGGCTTGTTCTGTAAGTGGTAAATCAGGGGTCTGTGGTGGCGACGAATCATCGGACACTGGCTGGCTACGACTCAACTTTGACCTTGGGTTTGACCGTCGGCGTACAGGTGCTACTTCTGGCTCTTCTTGGCTAGCCTGCCTCTGCAATCTCGGTATCCCTTCCCCCTCAGCACGCCCTTCTGTACCCCTACCCCGGCCTCCAATAGGTGCTTTCTTGCCAACATTTTTACTACAGTCATGTTTCTTTATGGATTCCGTCCTCCCTTTCGGGGAATCCAACTTAGGGTCTCGTTTTAAAGAGTCTGGTCTCTCCTTCTTCCCATCAGTTCTTTTTGTATCACCGTTTTTACCTTCCTTGGCCCCATCCTTCTTGGAATCGAAAGAGGAATCCTTTTTAAGAGTTGGGGTTTTACGATTGCCGTTGCTGTCCTGCCGCTTGATCTCAGGTTTGACACACTGAACCTTTATCTCTGGTTTTGGGAGTTCTATTTTGATGTCAGGCTTGACATCGAACTTTCCTTCTTTAGGGTCGATTTCTGCCTTGGGATCAACAACTTTTGGTTTACTTGTAACAGTTGGTTTCTTCTCTGAGCTGCTTGCCCTGTCTGCAGCAGACATGATGATCAATTAGGCATTACATTCCCACTCCATAGAAAATATTGTGCAGCTGCTGCAAACTGAAGAAATATAAAGAAATATAGAACATGTATTATCTCAATGCATTGCACTTAGGTTGGGTCATACTTGCTAAGAAAACAATTAACAGTCACTAGGTTTACATATGAACATTGAATGCATCCCCGTTTAGCAAGGTGACAGCAGGTAGCAACCACATCTCTGGCCCCCAGCATTCCCAATGGACGCCAACCCTCAGAAATCTGAGAAACGATTCATGCATGAATCCATATTACTTCGATGTGAATCCTTTATCAAAATAGTTTTTACTATCAACAGCTGCAGTGCGTCTCACCAAGTAAGTGTTTATGGTTATCAATTTTTTGAGTTTTTACCAATCTATGATCATACCTAGGTGTACATTTTTCCATAACATAGAACCATATCTGCTCTAGCATTGCAAAGTTCCTTGGATCATTACACATCTGTGTACGGGTAAAAACAAATTATATCTATAACCATATTTGAACGCGCATCCACATGCTTAAACACACCTAAATAATAATTCTTGAGAACTCCCAGCAATCAGCAGGCTAATAACATTTGTACAGTTAGTATATGCACATAACTGTTGCTTGCACACTGATTTTCATTTATAATGCTTACTACAGCTAGCATACCAAAATTTGAAGAAGAAAAAAGAAGAAAAAAAGAAAAAAAACGTGATGACAAGAATTGTACAAAATATGATATATAAATCGTTCCTTATTTTGAAAATTTCCTAAATGATAACCTTTTGAGATGTGTAGATTTGTCAGCTTTCTCCAAGAGGAGATGAACAATCCAACGGTAGCTGCAGGCATCAGCTGATGGGTGCACTTGCTAACAACTCAGGGTAACATCTCAACTTGACTTGTCTCTCATCAGATGCCGATGTAGACGTGGCTTCAACTGCATACAAATAAAACCAAACTGAGATTCAAACTGCCCAAGATTTCTACATTGAACACAACGCATAGACGGTACTTAATATTCTGTGCTGTGCACCAGCTACACATTATTAATGGCGTATTACACTGGTTCCCAGCCAGTGCTTTGAGACATGGTTGAACACTGAGGGTATTGCCCTTGTATTCTGGCAGCCATCTTGAGGGTTGGTCAAGATCATATGACCAGGCCTCTGAAAATATACCATCTCTTGAACATCATCATAACCCATCTACATGGAGTCACAATACACACCTAATTCAGCTTGGTAAAATGCTAAATCATATGAAATTTTGACCTGACTAATATACACAGGATCACATGTACATAACAAAAATTGCTTGTGCATATTTAATTGTAAAACAAGAGGAGCTAGGTATGCACAGATTGCATGATAAACCAGAGTGGATTCACCATAAGGGATGATACTGCATAGAGGTTGATAGAGACTTTTTACGTCTACATTTAAGTACACATCTTCAAAGGCACATACATGTACAATCATCTTAACATAATTCACAAGGACTAAGGTGCAGGGTACATAATGTACATGATACCTCAAATCTACCATGTACAAAGATTCTTCCCGGTGAATTCACAGCACACACTACGTGTAAGCTGCACTAGATCGGAACTTAGCGGTTTAAATAATTTGGCATCATATCAAAGTGTGTCTAGTGCTGGTGTTCTAAAGCACTTTGAATTAATTCACAAAGATGGTACTGTAATCAGATTTGGAGAGGTAGCTGATCAACGACAAAAAGAGGTAAAATTGTACAATTGTTCAAATAACTGCAGATCTACAATCTTCTGCGATAAAGAAATGAACAAATAAAAAATGCTATTTTATCACTCTTCAACCAGCATTCAATATAATATTCTTATATGATGATTTTAAATCCAGTGAAACTCATAGATATGTACAACAATGTTTACAAAAATGGAAAAAGGCAAGCAAGAACAAATTTTTAAATATTGTGCTCCAGGGTGAAATTTGATAAATTTTATTATGATTAATTTTTTCTTCTTTAAAGTGGTTACGGCAAAATTTGGTTGAATGTAATGTTTATAGAGGATAATTTAAACCTAAGCAAAATGTTAATTTAAGTAAATCTCATTTGAAAAAAACTATATGGTTACTGTCTGCTTGGAAAAATTGGCATAATGCCAGCAAATACATTTTTGTTAAAGGGTACCTGCGGTTTGCCATAGAATATTGTTCTGAAGACTACGGGGAAACTATGGAATGAACAACCTCATACGTTCCCAACAACATCATGTCCAACTCTGACGTCTGATGTAGTTTATATTTCTTAACCACGTTAACAAAGCAAGTGGCAATGGGCAAAGGGCAGTGGGAGTACTACAAGGTTTGATGTTTTAAGTCAAAAATCAAAAATAAGAAATCCAAACGCCTGCATGTAATTCATTCTTCAACATTTTAGAACTTAAACGTGTTAAAGGGTTGAGGACGAGCAAGGTTTGCAAACAAATAACTTTACTCTTTTTGATCCATTATTTAATATGACATTCTTTAATCAATGGGAAAATACATTCTTGTTTTTTTAAGATATTACAGGAATCAAGTTCCATGAATTTTCTTTTTAATTTTTTGTTGAACCTGAAAACGTATATCATAAAATCAATGATTTGTCATAAAAACTTACATGGATTTTTTGATTTGTTTACAAGCAAAAAGGTATATGTTTTATATATTTTTCCAAAACCCATATCACCCAAGTTTTATTAAAATTGTTCTTTGGTTTGAACAGACTCAAAGCATTCAAAGAAGACAGAATTAACTTTGTGTAAGTTCAGTGTTGTGACTCAATCAAAATGCTTTTTGTGAAGTAATTTGTACAAACAAAAATTTATTTAACTAAAAATTATTGTTTAGGGAGACCGCCAATATTAGAGTAGAAAGCTGTCACGTCAAACCGGAGGTTGCAGGTTAAATTTGTCTTTTTTCACCCCCACCCCCCCCCCCCCCAAAAATAATAATAATACTAGCAATTCTGTTACAACCTTTCTCACAACTGATAACAACTTAGTTTTGTAATTAGATCATTACCATTGGTCTACTAATGTCACTCATTTAAAAAGGTTTGGCAACCTTACTAATATAATTTCCAGAGACGTCAACAAACAGTCTTTCCTTGAAATGCTACCAGAATGTCCCATCGCAATCTGTCCACAACCATGCAGCCAGCCAAGCATTCCTATAAATGTCAAGATGTTCGATATCAATCGAATTTAACATTTGCGGTTTTAAGGTCACCGCAGTTTCAGAACAGATAGCACCCCACCGTTCCACCGTAACCACTCTCCATTTGCGTCCAGGCCAATTAGAATCTGAGCGCGCAAAGACAACAAAAGACTCTGCGACTTCCCGCAGTTAACGGAATAATGAAATTAAAATGTCAACCAGGTAACGGGGAGGCTTGTTAGAGCGCCAACAACAGCGGTGGCCATCACAGACCTTTAATGTCAAAGAGTGATGAGGTAAGAACGTCTGCATATGGGCCACAGAGCGAAATAAGAGATGCAGTGGAGTGACGTCAATATAGCTGAACCAAACCTGGGACTCTGTGCGATGGCTAAATGCCAACCTTTAAACGAGTCAGGAATTTCGCTTCCTGGATAGGAAGGCAGCGACAAAGAGCAGTAAGCACAGCCAAGGGACATTCTACCTATTTCATGATCTATTTTGAAAGCTGGGTGGCAAAATAATCATAACAAGTTGGGATTAACTACTGTAAATCACTGGGTGAGATAGAATTACTTGAACTCAAACCAACCACTCTTCTTTCCTTTTAGCTTTCAAGTATATGTACTTTCAAAAAATGTTGGCTGTTAAAAAGTTTTGATGTTTTACATTTACAGTGGTTTCGGTTTCAACAAAGCTATGTTTCAGTAACATGATAAACAAAGAAAGTATTTTCTTTCAAAATGGAATTTCATCTTTGGAATATTGATAGCCTTAAGAGTAGAGCTTCAAATTAAAAATAAGTTTACAAATGTATTTATCATTAAATATATTCATCGTAAATTGATAATTCTAATTTTTCATTTGGAAACCTACTTTGCTTAGTTTATCTTTTAATGTATTTTTTTAAAAAACCAAACCACTTTGGGGTCCTAATAAAGTTCTCTAATTTTCAAATGTGTCTTTCTTTTTTCCTCATAGAATAAATACTTTTGTACAGATGTTATACATTTCATGCAGCATTGATTTGTTATGTGTAGACTTTCAAGAGCCAATCACACACAAAGTAACCATAGCAACATGTATCCTTAATGTTCCTCTTCCAAACAATTGATCACATGATCAACTATTTCAGCATCTTGTCATCATCTTGATCAGAAGCTGCAGTATCTCTCCTGAATCTATGACTTCCGATGATAGCCAACTGCCTGTCAAGGTGTTATAATACCCCTACATAAGCCATCGCACTGAAGACGTTGCTTCGCAGAAATGCAAACGACACGCACAGAAATGGGAGAGTCTACTTTACCCTTAGGGAGGCTGGATTTGGCTTTTGTTACACCGGAAGTGCAATATTCTTTTACAAACAATTCTTAATTTTCTTGTATGCAGCAGTGAATATATATTTCCATTCAGGATGGTTTAGGATTTGGGAATTTTCATGTTTTGTCTGTTTTGTTTGTAAAAAAACCCCTGACTAATCTAGGAATCTTGGACGAGAAAAGGATTGAAAGAGATGGATAGGGAAATTTTCTTACTTTGATAGTTAACTTTTCAAGTAGGATGCAGTGAATAAATCTATCAACATAAATTCACTTTACAGATATTTTTGTAAAGAGAGCTTGTAAGAATTCATAAATAAAGAGGTTTTTTTTGAAAGATTTTTATATTTTGCCTTCTCACAATTTAAGTGCATACGAGGGCCAAATATATTTTAAATACAAGAAACCCTCATGTATTCCTTTTCCAGTTTAATTGTAACTATTTATGTAGATGTAACTCTTTCAACTGTCTTCAATTGAATAAATAAATCTAACAGCCCACATGAACATTTACTGCCACATTGGAATAAATATTTTTGAACATGTATACAGTAGCTTCTTTATACTGTGAAACTGCTTTCGTCAAACGGCAACAACACAATTCAATAAACCATAAAAACCCCAATATATTAATTCTGTATCCAAGGCTGAAGTCATATCCCACCTACAAACAAGAAAACAAACAAGGCTCCAACCTCCCCATAAACACTGTCGACAAACGTCATTTAATATCTAACTAAAACCACAGCACACGGCACTGTTCAATGCTCACAACACACACTATGCAATTATCCCGGGACCCTCTACATAAATTTCCCAGACAAATTACGTCAAAGCAGCCACGTACGACGTCAGAATGCCAATGTCTCTGTGCATGGACTAACCTCTAACCTTCAACAGCTGAGTGGCTCTTTGCAAAGATAGCGTCATACCGAGTATTTTTCTCTTGTTCCGAGGTGTTTTTAGGGAGTGGGATCTATATTTAACAAGACGGGGACATCAATTCTTAGAGTTAGATGGCAAAAAGGGAAACAGCGCTGTTATTTTGGTCATCAATTCTGGGGAATCCACTTTCTATTATTGTGTTGTTAGACATGCTTGTATTGATAAGACAACATTACAAAGGTGCTATATTTACAAACAGTAAAGGCTACGCCTGCATGTAATAGGATCTAATTCAATGAATTCTATTGCTTTGATGGAATATTTGTCAGAAGGGTCGATAACATGTAGAAGAGCAAGGATTTTAACTTGTAATCTATTTCAAAAGGATAATATTTTTGTGGGTGGATTTGTCGGTTGTTTGTTGAGAATTTATTGTTTGTACTAAAGTAAAAGGCAGATGTTTATATATAATTAATTCCTCTGTTGTCATATGCACATTGTGTACTACAGACTAGGCTTTTTATTTATATTTTGTGCAAAATCCCACAAATTGTTTATTTAATTTTTCTTTATTTTAATTTTGTTTGGTTTGTATTTTTGGCCTACAAAATAACGTCACTAAGATAGACAAATATCAAAACTTCCTTTCAGAACCATTTCATCAAATATTTTAATTGTAAAGTAAAGCAGGCTGATGTGTCAAAGCTAGACTTTCACCAGCACTGCACTGCAAACCTGACGCTGATGGCACACAGTCATGACAGTGGGGTAGAGACTCAGGCTTGAACTTTAAGTGAGCGGACTCATAATAAAGTCTACCTTATTGGTTTCTAGATCACAGTCAAGTCCAACCCCCCAACCCTCAATTGGCACAGGCACAGAGTCTTCAGATTCCTGTAAGTGCACACTAACATTTCAAGGAGAATGTAACAGTTACCCAAGCACTTTTTTTAATGTTTCAAATATTCAGCTTCTGTTGGATGTGTCGTATGTTTGCTGAATAAACCTTGGCAACCATCCTCGGAGACAACTGTCATCCAAATATCTACACACATGACTGCTTGCGTACATGTCCCTCGCATTCCAAGACTTTCCTGAGAAAAGATAACCTGTCCACATCTTACAAGGACAACCTTTGCCTTTTATAGTTATCTCCAAGCGTACCTTCGGCGCTCGTTGCAGGGGTAACTAAAACGCAGCCGGCTGGATTGCTCTACTCCCCGATCAGATAAGAACTTAATTAATATTTTACAAGAAGAAAATCCGAGTTGGAGGACTAGCTGAAGCGCAACGACAGGAGCTGTGGCTGAGAGGATGAGGGACCCATGCTTGGAAATTAAGTCAAGCATCTTATGGATGCTGATAGAAGAGAAAGAGGAAACTGCCAGGAGGGGGGGGGGGGGGGGATGAGGGCTGTACCTCAGACATGATTTACAAATGTTTAGTCTATCCACAGGGGTAAGGTGAAGGCTAACTAAACTTCCTGCTCATGGTATCAAGCATTTTACTGATAAAACTTTTCATTTTATTCATCTCTTCACAGGTTTCAAAATTACTGAATGACAGAAAGAAAGGGCGTAATATTTCATAGTTATAGGTTTTTTAAAGATTAAACTTATCCAGAACTTATTTTTTAAAGGAGAATTTATACAACATAGGATTTTTCAAGCATCATGATCGAACAAAATGTCATTGCAGACACTGGACAAAAATTAGCCCCCCCCAAAAAAAAAGCAAAAGAGAAACAACCACCCCCTTAAAATTGAAAGTCTTCACAGAACTTTGAGTATTTTTTTTTCCACAACAGAATGTAGAAAGTAAATTGTGCCAATGTATAACAACTTCCATTTGTGATATTAAACCTATCTTTAGAAAATAAATTGAAAAAGGGGTAATTATTTCAGAATTCTGCTTCCCTGCAGATCGACGATCAGGGCATGGACCTCAATACTGTGTCAATGAATATGTTGCCGCTGATATTGGTGGAGAGATTTTTGTCAACAGCATCTTAATCCCCTTTGCTCGATCAACAAGCCTTGATTTCAAATGTCAACTGGTCTCCGTATGGCCTTTCTAGATTGCCACAAGCTGAATGGAAATGTGTTTTACGCACTTTGGACTAGTACAAAAAACGAATGCTGTTTTGTTTTCATGTAAATGTTTAGGCTTGGGTGGAGGACAGCAAAAGTGGGTATTGGCTTGGCAATATGTGTTTATTTAACACTTTTATAGCAAAGTTTTTACAAACTATATTTACATGTATCTTGAAAGGTGAACGTATGGACTAACCTTTTGCCACCCTTACTGAGGTAAAAAGAAGGAAGTATTGGTAAACAGTTGTGCATACTAAAAAAAGAATCATTCCTAGAACTATGGTATAGATGTATGCAAGGTGTAATATAATAGTACATCAGTACATCTGCGTACTTCCTGCTGCTAAGCATTCTTCACTTAAACATGTTGCAAAGACATTTTGCACTAAATACACTGTAAGCTGACAAAGGTGACTATAAGCCCAGAATTGCAATAAGCAGAGCTTTTTACCTGAACTTAGATCTGCTTGAACTAAAATAACAGCGATACATAAACTGGCCTGATGAACTCTTCTTTTCTCCTTCATCAAATAAAATTCTATAAATGAGGATACAGTGTAAACAAGACTCCGTTACAAAACCCTCCTTTATCAAACCAAAATTCTGTTTCGTTGATTTTACTATCCAGAATGGGAGATTCTTAAAATAACAAAATCACACACTATCCCAAAGAGGGTATATTGTACAACTACATAAAGGGTATATTGTACTATCCCAAAAAGGGTATATTTGGTTTATATCAAGAGTTATCATACTCAAATTTCAATTGCTGATGTAACAAAACTAAATTGACAATGAGTGTTTTACACTGTACATGTAGCTCCAACAGTTGGTTTTAAGCTCATCAGAATTGGTTGTTTAGTTCCTTTATATCAAGTTATGAAACTGAAATCAACTTAGATTTCAGATTTTTTTTTGCTAAACCAATGGATGTTGATGCCCTTAAAATTGTTTCACTTCAGAACATAGTCATAGCCACGTTCTTCATGCTGGGAAGGTTTTTTATAAACAGAAACCAAACTCCTTTTCATTTTTTAGGGTTTGATGCAATCAAAATGTTTCAACTGTGAGATGAAGAAGTGGATTTTTTAAAAAACCACAAGTTTCTCATGAGGACAAAAACAGAATTGTAAAACTGATGACTGAATAAAATCTGTCCATTTTAAACGCAAGTTAAAACAAGGAAGGTTCATAAAAAAAATGTTTTTTATTGAAAGCCCTAGGAGTTGCAATTGGGAAACTATGGAACATTCAATGACAAAACAGGAAATACCATGAAAACCAAGGAGCTTCCATGGAATGCATATTGAAAAAGCCAGAAACTAATAATAAGCAATGCGCACTCACAATACTTACTGCTATGTTTCCAGCCCAACATGTTCCCCAACTAAGCTGTCATAGAATTCTCCCTTTTGTTTTTAGAGCTCTGTGCGACGACTTTACAACAGAAAATCTAAGAATAATTACACCAGGAATCTCAAGTTTCAAGCCATTACCCAAAACCTAAAAAACCTACAGAAACTATTGATCAAAAGAATTGTTTTTATGGTTAATTTTGAAAAGTACTTACCTTTCTTTATTGTAGAAAAAGGCGCCTAACAATTGTTGATTTAGTGAATTCCAATTTGAGAAGAAACTGGAGGAGTTATCCTGAAGAAAGACAAAATAACAAAATACCTACTAAGAACAATTTAAACTTTTAGATAAAAATGAAGTTTAAAAACCATGGTCATCTTTGAAAGAAAGAAATTCAAAAGTTGAAAAAATCTGCTGAGAGTTTATGTGGGAGTATTTTTATCATTTCAGAGGGTCAATTTGATTAAACTTGTAGTTTTGTTTTCATTTGAAGCATTTTTGGATTTGTTTACAGGAAGTTGACAATCCGTTGTAAATGCTGATTGATGCCAGCTTTCTACATCTGTTTGTACCCCGAGGATGAGGCACTTTATTATAAATGCTAATTTTACTGAGTAGGATGAGTTAAAATGCCAAGTTACAAGTTATCCCTCAAACTATGATTACATTCATTCAAACTCAGACTCCCTGAGGATCCCATAACTTATAGAATCATCAGGATATCTTAGAGTTGACTCTGCTGTGTGGGATGATGCTTACCGTCTAAGCAGAGTGCCTTGTTATTTCCTTTGATGTTATTCACAACGCTTGTTTTACACCTTAGAGAGAGAGTGACACCCTCTGTGATTTGCTGTGGGTGCCGTTTATGTTCCCTGGGGTGAATCAAACTAATGAAAAACATCGACAAGATAACAACTATTTCTTAACCAACATCTTAAGGAAGATGACAGTTGTTTGTTGCTTACATATTGGGTACAAGGATCTGATTGAGTAAGGAGTTCATAAAAGGTTGAAGGCTATTATATATTTTTAACCTCTAAAAAATTGACATAGGTGTAATGTACTATTTTTAAAAAATACATTAAAATAAAAATACCCCCTCAATATAATTTCTTTTTAAATAGATAAATAAACAATGAAATAAACAAATAAAATACATATACAGTGAAGGATTAAAATGTTTGAATGGAGTTGTACAGTGAGTGAGAGACAAAAGAAACAGGTGTAACACTGAGATTTCCATTAATTATGTCACTTACAATGTCCTCAAATAGGCCTAGAGGTTCTATTTATCTGTGTTTGTTTATGTCTGTCACCAATTGCAACCTTGTACAGATGCTGCAGTTTAAAAAATACTGCAAAGTATTGCTAAACAATTATCTACTAAGCAAGAATGAGCAGGATACCAGTCAGAGACAGTACACAGAACAATGTATTTTAGCTGGTAACCATATTCTGGTAAGCATAATCTTGTTGTGCTAAGCTACTTTTTGAGCTGAAGCAGCTCTATGAAATTGGGGTCTCTATAAAAGACATAATATCCAACTTCAACAGGAAGCTGGTCACCAGTGAGAAAATGATGTGTTACATTTGTATACACTGTGCAGGATGTGCGTCTGAAGGCCACTGCACAGAGAGATTACATGCACATGATCACGGTTTATTACACCCTTGTACAGGAGACTAAGCTTATAGATACTCCCTTGACATATAAATTCAGCAAATCGTGATTGGCAACGCAATAGTAGGTGCATTATCAGACAAGATTAATCAAATTTGTACAGGTACTCTTTGGATAATTTTCCTGCTAAAATATTCTTAAACTACATGAATTTATTTGGCAGAACTCTCTGTCCTTCAGTTAGAGTACATCCTTTACCTTAATATGTAAAGCATTCCGTGTTCATGTAAACATCCCAAAGAAGATATAAATAATTGAAGATGCTGATCCAGAAGCTGCGAGGCGACAGTACATGAGCCACAAAGCATTCCGTCACAATCAAGAGTTATGATTCTATTCTTGCACTGTTATTCCATCAGCATTGATAATCTTCCTTGTTTAATCCAGTCCTCCCAGTTGGCTCGGAGATTGCCACTGAAACCGAGGATGCAGCCAAGAACATAGAAGAAGATGATGATGCAAGATGTGTGTACATAACTAGATACCACTCAAGCCAAGGCTTCCTCTTTGTCTCATGCAATATTTAGCCTCTTCAAAAACGCTATCACCACCACTGAACATCAGATAACGAACCACTAGCAGTACTCCACACTTTCATCCCACATGGAAAAAATCTGCTGTTTTACGACACTAAACACCAACTGGTTTAGGTGTCTGGAACATCAGGGTTTTCCCAGCGTACGTATTTGTGTGAAAAGTACAGGTCGTTTGAACCACATACCCAAACACAATGAAGGAATACTACCCAAACCCAAGTCCTCTGTGTAAAAACCAAGACATGGGTTTTGGAATCGGCACATGTACATGTACAGACCTGTACATGGAACTGCCTTAGCCTTACTCTGTATACATCTCACTGGGTATATCCATGCACGTCCTGTGCATGTGTGGTTGTCAGTACACACTGCACGGACACAGCGGTTCAGCAATCCACTTATAACGGTGGAAGGATAAGCTTGCTTGTTACCAAGGCGTGGAATCGTCATCACACACACACACACACTCTCTCTCTCCGTCTAGTCTGACGTTGCTGATGATGTCACACCCCGTTTGCTCTCTGGGCCTGGAGGCCGGCCGTGGCTGCTAGCAACCAAACACGCCACCCCGACTCAACCACTGATGTCATTAGCTAGGGACCAAACACAGCACAGAGCTGTAGTCCTTGCCATCTATTGATTAGGCAAACTATTACAGACTATTGAGACACCGGTATGTGCGTCAGGATACTGGCGATTCACTGTATCTTAATGACATTCACACTGACTAAACATAGACCACTCACACTTGGGTCCAAAATAACAGGGGGAGACGTTTCTTATTTCAGATTGCATCTAAAATTAGCTGTTTTATTTTGGTGGTAAGGGAGTATTTATGATTCTGTCTAGCCTTTCGGGAATATAAATATAATTATCTTGTTGACTTACGTAATTCTGTTAGTGTCCAGTCATGTAAAGAAAATTTAATTTCAGCAAGCGAGGCTGGAGATGGACAAACAATCTTATTTGTTACCCCTGCCATTAAAACAAAGAACAAATACTTCATATTGATATAAAGATGATAAAGGGGATTCTGGGAAATAATTTAGAGTGATTTGTTTCTGAAATGCTCTCAATGTTTACTTATTTCATTCTTTTTTCAAAGACTGGCTATGCTGTACTGCTTATTTCTGTTTAATTACTATGAATACTTGATTGCTATTTTGTATGTGGGTGGGTAGGTATACAAAAATAAAACCAAGAACCTTTAACAAAAGAGACAATATGGTCCCCGGTAGGGTGAGGGTCTCCTTTTGGAAAGCTTGTACAAACCAATGGGAGCTGTTGCCAAAAAGTACACCAAAAAGAAGGGTAATAAGAGGTCCTCAATTGCAGGTGTTTTACACACTTGTGGGGTTACACACTGGCCCTTTACACAATGGAAGAATGGACCCCACAAATTTGTCCTTTGTTTAACCTGGACCCCGTGGAGGAATTCTTTAGAAAAGGGAATAATAAAACAACATTAGGAGGACCCCACAAACCCTCCGTAAGGTTGTTGTTGAGAAAATGACTACCATCCACTAAGTATTTTCTCTTTGGAAGGTCTACGCAGATGGGCCTGTGATATTTCTAAAGGAACGGGAAATCTTCCAAGATGCTGTTCAAGTCCTTGGATTGTTAACCTTTGCAGTGCTGTGTAACCTCCCTCTATCTTCTAAATCTATCCCTCTTGAATCAATACTCATTTCCGTTCTAGCGTTTTTTTCCCCCACATTTCTCAGACCTCAGGATAAACTGCCTGCTCTTTTTCCTCACATCCAAACCAAGGCAACCATCCTTGAAGAAATTAAACCTCTGCTTCCAACAGGCTTTTCTAGTTGATTCAACAGGTTTTGAAATCTACAGAGTACTGTGTTTGATTGGCTAATTCAAAGCCTCCTCTAAACAATCAGCTGTGTTTAATAATAATGTGACTTAGGCCGTATCCGAATTGGCGGCTACGGCTACGGCTAGATTTCCGCGTCATCGTGCATTGAAGTATAGGATGTCCTTAGCAACACCCTTAGCAACAGCCGTAGCCATAGCCGCCAATTTGGATACGGCCTTATATTTGTGAAAATTAGTATTTGTGCTTTACCTGTACACAGGTGTGAGTTAAGAATTGTATACTCAGTGCTCTCCCCCCTACCCATGCAAGTCCAGTAAAAAAATATAATAATACACAGGGATATTACTTGGATGGGATTTGAACCCAAGACCTTTGCCATTCTAGAGCAGATGTCTCACAACTAGATCAACAAGCTTGCCTAGTAGCTAGAGGCAGTTTGAATCCTATAACTTAGATGTTAAATTTGCATCAAGGTTAAAGAATATTATTTGTGTATGTAAACTTCTCCCTAATGAGTAAAGGGAACACAATGATAATAGCCAAGTTTACCCTATCATTCAAGTGTACAGTAAACATTGTTCATTTATGCTACAAATAAAATAGCTCAACAATTTTCCTGGAACCTGAAAATTTGTTACAAGGCAAGAATCAAAATAATTTTTAAAATTTTTATCTATGCATGGTAAAACTTTTCATACCCAAAATAAATTTATCAGACTCTGAGTCAACATTTGAGCATCATTTTAAAATATGGTCATACACAGTGAGCTAATATTTTTTCAAAAACACAAGACTGCTTGACTTGTCGGCTTGTAAGTTTACTGGCCTGATGCTAAAAAACCACTGGTCAATGGTCCATTTCAAATTTCAAGCCCTGGAAAGAGAGTTTGGGAGAACTGGAGCATGAGACAAAGGCACCCCTGCTCTTTTGAAGCAGTGGTTGTGGCTGGAACAAATACCACCAAAGGTAAATACGTACACACAATGAACCTTGTTCAGATGTTGTGTATGCGCAAAAAATTGCACATTCACACTTCAATATCAAGAGATGAGACGAAATGCTGATAAAGCCAGCTCGTTCCATTCCCCCCAAAACAAAATTTTTTTAAGTGAAAAAAATAAAAATAAAAACAAAAAACAACAACAATCTTGGGTTTCTTTTTTATTGAAATTGAAATATACGTTTGACTACCTACAGGTACATGCATTTTGTCTGGTAGTGGTAACCAACCTATACCCATCATAATCTTATAGGCGTATTGTGTACATTATTTAGGTCACAGGCTATTAATGTTTAAAGTCCAGAAGTCCTTTTAAAAATGTGCTTTCTGTGACTCAAGGATGATAACTAAATTGCCAGCTGAAGGGAACTGAAAGACATTGCAAAAATCAATATATTGACATTACATATCAGCAAGACAACACGCAGAATATGTTTTGAGCAAGTGCTTGCAAAGGAATCCCGGTCTGTATTATGGGCCAATTTGATCTCCAACAAAAAAATCTGCAGATGACGCTAAACATGATTTACTTGTATATTCAGTATATAACTATAAACGTAATGAGCGTTTCTGTATGATGTTTTGGATAAGTTGGGGTTGAAAGTAAGAGTTGTACAAAAATCACATTCTAATAAAAACGTAATTTAACCCAGGCTCAGTTTAAAGAAGCAAGATTTAGTGTATGCAGAGCACATCTTGAACCTTGAATGCCCCCTGTTTGAGATGGTTCAAGAGATTGAACCAGAGGAAAAGGGTCTTCAAATCACAATCAAACCAAATAAATGACTTTCAATAAGAAATCTGTCTCATGTCAGAAGAACAGCAGAAGACAAACTCATCTGGAAGCTTTCAACCACACATTTTGAAATCCTTGGAGGATTTTCCCGAATTGAAATTAATTATTTCAAAGTTAGGCTTCCTCTGTTGATCAATCAGAATCCCACATTAAACATTAGGGAATTTCAAAATTAAAACCTTTGAATGCTGATCACATTTGCATTAAGGTTATTTTCTTCCCTGCATTTCACATTCTGTGGACCGCGGTTTGAATCCCACTTTGAACCAGAGTTTTGCATGTGGATTGGGTTTTCAGTCCCCTGGGTTACCCCATTAGGGATTTTCCTCCCCCACTTAAAGCTGGGATTTCTTCATCATCTTCTCTTCACACGTATCTTCAGACCTATGGGTTATAGAGTAAGGCATTTTTGAGAGCTCACTGGTTTCATTACAAGAAAGTTATAACAAGAATAATTTTGTACATTGTTTCTTACTAGTACCGTATCAAAATTGGAAGAAAAAATTAGAAAGCTTTGTAGCTCTTTTTGTGTTTTTGTCTTCTATTCATGAAAATCGGTCCAAGAAGGTCACTCAAGTAGAGGGTTACAAGAACAATAAAGAAAATACAGGTCAAGAGGTGCCCAATTCTACAGTAATTACACTTGGCTATGGTGACTTAGCTACCAAAAAAGTTGCCTAGATACAAGTAGGTGTGTCCAAATCTGATTGGATAAAAGTTTCAGATTTATATTTGACGGTCCATAGAGTATGATAAGGAGGGGGTAGGAGATCACAGACGTGTACAGATTTATCAAATGTTGATATCTCAATAATGTGCATCAGCTCTCTAATGAGGGAAAGTTCAGTTTGTGATGGAACATTTTAAGAGGTACATGTACCAAGGCAATGATCAAGGGCATGAGGCAGATGCCTACATGATATATCAGGCGTGGTCAAGTATTAACTAAAAACACTTTCTCTTAAAAAAAAAACCTCAGATAAGTTAGATGTAACAACATGACTGCAAACTAGATTCAGGAATGATCACTGGGCGTTAGGTCAAAGGTGAATTGTGGACAACATTTCTCCAGAAATAAAACCTACCAACAAGATTTCCTTAAAGGGTGTGTACAACATTGTTAAGATTGAAAATGTAAATGTTCACAGATTTGCACATAACTTAGATGGTATAAAGATGGTCATGGTGGAAAACTTCCCTTGAAATAGTTTTGCTTAAAATGCCATAATTTTTAGGAAATGAGTAAAACAACAGTCTTCATCCAGCAGGATAAATCTGATGTTTAAAACAAATTAAAACAAACATGTATAATGGGTTTTTGCACTGTTTTCTCATGACTCCAAATACCGATTGAGCTTAAACTTTCACAGGTTATTTCATGTACATATGTTAGGTCACATCAAGTGTGGATACAGGGGCCGATTTCACAAAGAGATAAGACTAGTCTTATCTGAAGTTAGGACTAGTAACTGGTCTTAACTCAAAACTAGTCCTATCTCTTAGCATTGCCTAGGAATAGTCCTAAGTTAGGAAGAGTTTTGTGAAATCGACCCCTGGTCTTAGCAATTACCAATGTTGTACACACCCTTTAAGGTGGAGATCGAACCAATTATTATACATAACAGAAACAAATACAAGTATGTACAATAGTTGCTACATGTATGATGACGATAACCATCTGTCTGAATCTCACGATCTGGGTTATCCATTATCTTGACTGCTTGCAGAAATGGCAAAGTCATCACGAAATGGATAATTAAGAATTCTACAGAACATGTACACAATATACTCCGATTACAAGACGTGTAGACATGTATAGAGTAATTAAATGACCAACATGTGCCATTGTATGTAATAACATTCTAGAATGCACACTATATGTAGCTGCAGTTAAAGAGACACTGTAGCATTGTTACAAACCTCATATCAAAATAACACGCCTGCAATTTCATCCTTGAGACAAGGCTCTTTTCATTTTGCAAAGGCCTTTCCATTGGAAAATCTTGAAGTATTTTATGGGAAACATTTGTAGGGGCACCAAAACCAAGACCAGAGGCCATGGCCTCCGTAGCCTCTGTGTAATTCCATGCCTGAAATAATCAAATAAATATCTGTACAATTACTGTCATGGTGGTACATGTAGGTTGTTGTATTGACACAAACATCACTTGAAATATTCTCAACTTTCAGGTGATGACAACTGAAAACTTGAAATCATGAGCCTAGGCTACCCCCGCTCAACCACCCCCCCCCCCCCCCACCCCGAGCTCATTGTACAATTACTCACAACTGTTAGTGTCATTTTAAGCTCAATATGTCGTCCTATTGTGGAACTCTTTAGAGGCTTTTAAGGGGAGGGGGTACTTCTGTACTAGAGGAAAATAGTGTGTTAAAGTATGGGGATGTTTGGGGGGGTGCAGCCTCTGCCACATAGTGGGCATGGTAAAGGCAATGACAATGGCAGTCAATGATGGTCTCAGTTTTTTTTTTGGGGGGGGGGGGTACTGCTGTGTTAACTTTTGACATCATATGCATGGAATTTAGACTCTCCAAAAACTCTCCGCTATCTTTGTAAACGTATAAAAACACACACATGGCAAACCAACCAATTTATTAATCATAAACAGTTGGGCAATTGATCACGAAATAAACGATAGCAACCTAATGGGATGCTCACAATGCATGGTAAATGACCACGACACTGAAAGTTCCATTTAAATGTGCACAGTAGTAGGAATAAATTATGTTTTCAATAAACCATGCTTTCAACTTAACGATCACCAGTAAATGGCATAAACATATCACACGTTTCAAGAATACCAATATGTTGAAGGCACACTGACATTTGTAATGTTATGTGTACGTTAATGTCCTTGTGACCACTAAGTTGTCAAATGAATGTCAATGAACATAAATCAGTCCAGCAGGTGCACTCATCCTGGGATATAGACCATGTGACCTGTGACACCACATGTTTATAAAAGAGCAACAGAGCCTGGACTTCCGGCAGGCACAGTTTGTACACAGCTCAATGGAAGAAAACATTAGATCTTATGTTTTATGGAGATTGCATTGTCTAATTTTTTTCACATTTTTGGGAAATCCCAAAAGCTGTACAGCTGTTCCTTTGTACATGTAACTTTTTTAATTTATGTGAAAATTATGACACACAATGTAAATTTTCCCATATGGCCTGTGAAGTATCTTGCCTGTCAGAAAATGCATTAGAATGTACAAGGTCACTATTTCTGTAAACAAAGGTAACATGGTCTATAGTGCATTAAAGGTATGATTTCAATTGAATGTTTTAAATTTCTATTATCTACATGACATCAGTGATATTGAAACATGGGGAAATGCACATAAAACTAAAAACAATAAATTATATATAGTTCCAGAAAAAAATACTTGACATATTTTTGATGGGCTTAAATGCAAAGCTAACTGACCTACTGCATGCAAAAAAGGAGCAAAATTTAAGAATTGCAAAAGGGACTAAAATAGTGAAACAATTACAAAATGTAAAAGCTCCATTATGTACTATTAGTGTCATTTAGATACAGGATAGACATACTTTGTCCCCTCACCCTTGTGAAGACGAAATTTCTGAAGATAATCAGACTTTACTATTGAAACATCAAAACATACAATAAAACTCACCCCTGGTTCTAGGTTCTCATCAGAACTACAACGAACATGTACCTCACCCCTGGTTCTTGGTTCTCATCAGAGCTATACAGCGTACCCCACCCCTGGCTTTTGATTCTTATCAGAACTACAAAAAACCTCAGTCCTGGTTTTTGGACCTCATCAGAGCTACAACGTACCTCACCCCTGGTTCTTGGTTATCATTCAAAGTACAATGTACCTCACCCCTGGTTCTTGGTTCTTATCAGAACTACAATGTACCCCACCCTGGTTTGGTTCTAAACAGAACTACATGTACAATGTACCTCACCCCTGGTTCTTGTTTCTTATCAGAACTATAACATACCTCACCCCTGGTTCTTGGTTTTCATCAGAACTACTATGACCTCACCACTGGTTCTTGGTTCTCATTAGAACCCGAGTATACTCCACTTCCTCAAAGAGATTATTCTTACAAGGCTATCATTCAAAATGGAAACGTGAGTTTTGAAAGACTTGACAACAAAAGATGTGGTGAGGCTTGTTATGGATTTGATTACACATGTAGGCCTACATGGCTGCTGAGATTAAAACACTACTCAAGTCGGATTGTTTTCAAAACAATGTTACAGAAAAACAGTTCCTCCTCACAACTTAGAATTACTTGATGCCGGAAAAACAACATCACAACAAGTAATTACTATATTTGTACCAGAGATGATGAACTGTTCAGCATGTGCTCATTTATTCAGACCTTCACCGACTTTCATACATGCTGTGAGGTACAAATACCAAGAAATTACATGAGTTACAAGCCACAACGGAAATGGGATAGCAAACATTCATTCCAATTACAACTGTGAGAGTACAGTCACATTCTTCATTGCTGCCTCAATGTAACTACATCTCAATCCCAATAAAAAATCTGTCAAAACTCATTTTCAAACGTGCATTGTGCACAAAAAAGGGACCTACAATACATGTACACACCAGTTTGGTTACTAGTGGCTGTGGATTGTGATATTTGAGAACTGTAATGACTTTGGAAGACTATCAGATCATCAAAGTTTTACTTTCTTGCTGATGAAGTAACCAAGATATCAAACTACACAGAAATGATCAGGCGATATTTTAGTGGTCAGCAAAATTGGAACACCAGCTGTAACAGTTTTTAAAAGATTTCAGGAACAATTTGAAATTGTTTTTTGAAAAAAAAAGCACATTGTGCAATAAATCATAAATGGAGTAGCAGCTGATGATCAACAGCTAAATATTTGAGGTTTTTGGATTGTATACAAAGTTGGTTTACATGTCACTTAAGTAAGACAAAGTCTTGTTATAAATACAGGTGACTGCATGAAAAGAAAGAAAAACCTCAGCTCTTTATACTGATTTTAAGCATTTTATTTTTCTGTAATGATTAGGCCACACTTTGCAAAGAAATAAGCGAGTAGCTATTTTCATGCCTGGATTTTCATCTTTGAAAGGACAATAACATTACACTTAGCAAAGGGCACACAAATACATTGGAAAAACTTAGTCTATGGGAACCTTTTGAAGGGGCACCAATGCCAAGACCAGGGCAATATATTCCATGGCCTCTGTGGCGCCCAGGTAATTCAAGGCCTGTTTTTATTTCCTTCTGATGCACTTTGATAGTTCACATTAATGTATGCACCCTCAGTACACCTCTGTTTCCTGCACAATCGCTGAAGGCAGAAGAGTTTTCATTGAAATACAATTGGCAGTTTATGACTTGTGGTTATATGACAGGATAATTCCTCTTCAAGCTTTACCGAATCAAGCATGCAAAGTCACATAGGTATTCAGTGGGTTCATTGAATTTACTCCAAGGTTAGTTTTTAACAGCTTATGTAGCTTACTGGAAATATTGTTCTTTACTTCCTGATGAGACATACACTTCAGTTGGTAAGTCATTTCATTTCATTGTGTAAAGTGAGCATGGCTTTTCAGTGAAACTACGTCACACACTATTATAAATAGGATAGCAAGGTTTGAGATCTGAATACCAACTACCTAAATAAAAGGGTGCTGTGTCTGTACAGGGGGGTCAATCTATGTTGGTACGTGTAGCAAGTAGATACCATTCAAGTAATGGTGAAGATACAAAGGGAAGGTTTGCTAAGGGTTTGGTCCCATCTTTCTTGTCCCATCGGTTTCAAGGCGGATGCAAATGGGAATGCCAAGCAAACTGTGAAATAATGAATTTGAAGTGAATCGCTTTGGAAAGTTAAAGTTGCTCGCGAACTCTTGAGCAAATCTCCATAATGCAGGCATGTAGTGAGTTAAAACCACACTCGGGCTCTCAAAATTTTCATTTTTAATTCTAAAAAGTGATACTCTAAAGCCCCGGTCACAATGAGACCACGATAGGAATATGTGGGTTCAGGACAGAAATGAGGAGATTTCATGGTGTGTTTTTTCAATGTTGTACAATTGTAGTACGAACAAATTTGTGTTCTACAACAACAAATCTGTAATGGCTTAAAATTTGGACTTCCTTATTTTCACTTCACAAAAATGTGTTGGCTTTTTGTTGTAGCAGGGTCATGTTATGCCAAAAATCTTCGCACGAACTTCCTAAAACAAATTTCATACAAAATACCCTTGACATAAAATGACAGTATCACAACAATATCATGACTGTAGTACAACAGTACGACTGTCGCATGACTGTCATACAACATTTATCATGACAGTAGCACGACTGTCACCCAAGATTGACCACGAAAGTTACACGAGAGGTCATGTTTGTCGCACTACTGTTGGTGGGAATGTCGTATGACAAGTTCAAGACAAAACCACAAAACTTTCTCCTGAGTCTGCATAGTCCTGTCATGACGGCTTCAAAATTTAATTTGACCACTTCCACGATTTTTTGTTTGTCCTATGAAATGTTACCCTGACAGAAATGTTTATATTTGTAAAAAACAAAAATCAGGGATTTCATTGTGCCCGGGGCTTAATAGGCTCAAAATTCAACGACAGCAGAGTCTTTCTCAAAGGATCAAAGTGTGAGGCTACAGGTTATTTTCACCACAACAAATTTTGGTTGGTAAGAATTTTGCTATTTATTTTTTTCATTTTAAAATCCGAGTCAACCTTGGAACCTTGACGCAACCTTCTAGGTAAGAAACTTTATCATCAGAGGTACATGTAGCAGCTGTCATAGAATAATCCATTTCCTTTCAATCAAGCAGTAACAATTTCTATGAAAACAAATAACATTCAGTGGGATGTCTTTACCTTCACCATCCTTATAATGTGGAGGAAAACGTCAGAAGATCAGGGCAACAATATGATCTACACTTGACCTTTGATATATATGTAGCTGTCGGCATTTTCAAGATATGTTCAAGGTGACATTTAACAAGAGACATGGGTCCGATTCAAGCAGCACAATCCGAGCTGATCATTTTAATATGGAATAAGAAGTACCTTGTCAGACCTGGAAGAGTAAGTGGCTAAGACAAGAACCAAATCTTGTTACTCTACCTTTGGTATCTTCACTCAGTAGGTCATGTAAGAATAGATGCCCCAGGCTACATACTTCAGCGGTGTCCAGCAAAATGCTGCTCATTTTAAAAGTTCAGTAACATCCACACCACCAAACTTTGTGGTTGATACAATACCTTGTATGATCTTAGTCTAGGTCCAAGTTCAAATTGTTACTAAGCACACTAATTTGCTGATTCAAGAAAACTTTTGTTCAGCAGTGAACAGGCTGGCCGCCTAAATGTTAAGAAAAGTGACCGGTTTCAAATTAAATACTTTTTTTGAAACTAAGGCCGTGTCTGAATAAAGTGACTTTGGCTGTTGCCTGCAACAACAACATTCAAGAAAAAGAATTCTTTTGCGTTGCTAGCCACTGTCCAATCCATGAATTCAAATACTAAAACCTTTTCTCTGAGGTGGCATGAAAATCTTATTATTATTATTATTTATTCGGCATTAAAAATCACATACATGTAATACAATCATTAAAAAATGTGCCTAGGTAACTGATAGAAATGTTTTTGTATTTTTACAGGATACTACCATTTTGATATTTTTGGTTGAAAATCTTTCCATTTTAACTTAACATTTATACATGTATATACTGCATCTAGAAAGATTGTTCTTTCTGCATTTGTTACTCCACCGACTCTTATTATTTATTATTTACATGGCACATCATTTGAATAGTTTTTGAAAGGTTACAAGTGCACGCACTTTCCAAGTATGTGTAACAGATGGGTTTAAGTACATCTAAGCTTCCAATTTGTCTCAATGTTTCCTTGGAAGAAATGTCACCTTTGGGAAAAATTCACAGCTGTATGGTTATGCCGGAGGCACTTATCATAAAATTGTTCAAGTCACAACATTTGTTTTGCAGAATTTCTTTTTAACATCCTGAAACCAGGTTACCAGCTAAAATGGTACACTGTACTCTAAGCAGTTGACCATGCAAGTCTCGCATAAATTCTTGGGTTCACACGTACATCGCCATACTGGGTGATGGAAATTCCGCACTTTAATATTTGAAAAATGATGGTGCCTTGCAGAGTCTTTTAAACTGTTTTCTTGACTGAAGTTCACAAAACAAGAGCAAGGCTTGACTTATCATCTGATTACCCTGCATGAAATTTGACTTTGAAGACACAGTTGAAGACACAGTTTTCTAAAACTAGTTGGATACTGAAGTTGTTCTCTTTGGGGTTTTTCTTTTTAGCAGTTTGAGACATAATTCTTGCCAAAGGAGCTATGCGCTATTTAAATTTTTGTTAAATTATTTTCAATTAAAGACTGTGCGATACAAATAAAATATGTAGGACATGATCAATCTTGGGTTGCTGCCATTCCGAGAAAGTGTCACTCATCTGCGAGTACTTGACAAAATTCACAAAATGACACGAGCGAGAAACACGATACTAGCTTTGAGAATGCATGACAAGTTATTTGATGGAATCAACATCTGGTGTCGATGATTGGGCAGGGATAGAGTGTGGCCGGAGAGCGGTCCACGTCTTTCCATGACTGACCAGAGGTATTCTATGGCATTAATTAAGAGTCAATAATTGGAGCATGGTAGTGGTCATCATCAAGGTATTGACAGTCTGACCTTCGCTATTTCTTAGAAGACCTAAATTACATTCTCAGGATCTGCCACAATCCTACAGAAAAAATATATAAAAATTCACTTTCATTTGGTTGAAGACAGATGTCTATAAATAAAAATGTTTTTTGAAAAAGATTTTCAAAAAAGAACCATTACAAAATCAAAATTGTCTTTATTTCAGATAAAATCCCCCCCCCCCCCCAACAGCAAGGAAAAATGTCATACAGTTGCTTTTAAAAGCAAAAAAGGAGCTAATCACAAACAAATTATGCTTATTAGAACAAGGTTACTTGCTCAATACCATGCCACATGCACAATATTTGACTGGTATCCTGATCATTATTTCTGCTTAAGCAGTGGTATGAAATTGGACCTCAGTTATAGACAACATTGTTATTGGTACATGAGTGCTGTCGTATGAGCTTGTTTTGCAAAAAGTGTTGACCTGCGTGTCACCAATGTCAGCAAATGACTTTACAAGATATTTATCCTGTTTCTACTCCTGCTAAACAAATTTTCAATATTTTATCAATTACATGAACTGAAATAGTTTCCAGTTTAGAAGTTTCAGGCTTGCTTTTATGTGACACCAAAAAAGGGTGGATAAATTCTCCACTGCAGGGCAATCAGTGCCGACATGTTTTCACAAAGCCTCTGAAATCTGAACCGGGAAACACTGCAATATTTATAAATGCTTTGCATGGGCTCTTAAATGTTTATCCCTTATAAGGAAAAACTCACATGAATATTTCACTTCCAGCCTACATGTATGTGTACACAGAGCAGTTCAAGCAGATATATACATGTATATATATATATATATTTTGCTTTTAGCATTTTTTATAATTCATTCCATTTTGTGTAAGAATCATTTACAATGTACTTCAGTCATTCCAAGAAGTTGAGAACACAACTTTACGCAAGGTGTGAAATGTTGTAAACTTCTCCACATTCACAGTAATTGATATATCAATAAAGGATTCTGTGTCTTAGAGCAGCACTAATACCTACTTCACAACAAATCAAATGTATTTTTCCTTAATTCCTTTATACTCGATAAGGATAAACTGACACACCCCCGTAACAGGGTCAAGTCTTTTGGTGTCCCTGTTACTTGTGATATCAGCACAGTACCTCACTTTTGTCATATACAACTTTCTTTAACACTTTCTTTAATTAACCACCATCTGTGTAGTTATAGACATTATTTACTGAACAAATTAAATTCTGACTTTTTGCAATTGAAACTTACAGTTACAAATAAGCTACGGATTTCACATATAACACTAATGTCCATGTTACACGTGAAATCCACAAACACTCATAATTATAACGAAACACTATGCATGAGAAGCAGAGAGAGGTAGAAAGAATATTTTTATGGTGTCCTTTTTGGAAAAATATTACACTTAAATGTACCCAACTTGCAATACTTGTTTGAACTCAATTTGGATTTATGATCAGTGAAGTGTGTGTATCTAATTTAGAAAGGACTTTTGGTTTTTGAACTAATTCTCTACTTTGCTGATTAACCTTTTTTCAGGATTGTTGGATTGTGGTCTGTTAGTGATTAAATAAAATCTGTTTCTCTTAACAAAGTGTAAGGTATTATACAGGATTACAAGGATAGAACACATTTTTTTGTTTTGTTTTTTTAGTCTGAAAGCTTACTGACTAAGAAGTTCATACTAGAACCATTTTGCCGAGAAATAATTCCCTCTGAAATGAAGTCCTTTTCAAGAAAACTGCATCTGAAACCTTCACAAAATTACATCAGCTGATTTTGGTTGTTACAAAATTAAGGACAATGTGTTCACATGCTGAAAATTGTGCTTGGTTTTTCAATAATTTCTCTCGACTCACACAACGAACTAATCCTGAATTTTCACAGGTTCGTTATTTCACTTATTTATGGTTGATCACACAAAGTATGAACATTGTCTGTGACTATTTTGTCAGCTCTATTAATCCAGTAAAATACACGTACCTTTAACATTATTTAACTAGGCCTGAAATCCATCTTCCATGCCTGAAATAAGATTAACTTAACTGACATAAAAAAAAATTTGAAATTAATTCTACGCCTTCCTCCAGTATAATGCAAAAAAAAATGAACAGGAGTTAGATGTTCTTGTTCTATAAAACTGTACTACACGGTAAAAAGAAATAGCTATAATTGATAAGGGGTCGTAGTAGAACATTCTAAAATAGCAATTAATGGGTCACAACCTTGAGAATACAACAGTCTGTATGCCAGGAGGGAAGTCAGGACTCCAAACGAGGTGAGATGGCCAGGGTTAATTGCGTTAAGACGTTGTCTCAAATCGGCACTCTCTCTAACCCTCGTACATGCTGTATATTCAAGATGAGGTGTCAGGCAGTGATTCTACATCGAGTCATGCATGCTTGCTTCCCAACGCATGCCATCAAAGTGGAATTTTAAATGAGTTAAAATGAAACCGGGAAGATTCTAGTGAAATTTTGAGGGCAGAGTTACAGTCAAATGGCATAGATGATGATGGTGATGATGATAATGGAGACCTAAAATTACAAATCATTTGTTTCCATTAATAAGTTTGTTTACCATCGTTTCTCATAGATCATGGGCATGTAAGAGAGAACAATATTTTCCACATTGGCAGGTTGCATAGTTTTCCCACCTCCTTCAACATGTAATACATGTAGTACAGTATACACTTACTTATTTATCTTGTTAATTTAATTTAAGGTGGTTCCTCTGCTACCACTTCCCAGGTATCATAAACTTGGGTGTGATCCCTGGCTACAAGACAGTTACAGGTTGTATGGCTTCTGACTGACACCCCTGAACACTGCCAACACAGGGCCAGACAGCATGCAGTTGGTATTGGGCTGGCATCCAGAGGTCACTAATAAAAATTTACTTTGTTCAAGACAGAATTAATTGTTCATTTCACATTTCATTATTTCATTACCAAGAGAAAAGGCCCCAATAACAGGATGGTGAGTAGGACAAACGAGGACAAATGCTCAGTTTTAGTTGTGGGAGGAAACTCAAAATGGGGAAAACCAATGCAATCAGGTCGGGACTGAAAAACCAAACCATATGAGGTCCAAGGTGGGATTCGAACCGGGGTTCACAGAGGTAAATGGCATAAGTGGGCAAGCATTACATACTAAGTGTGGACCTGAGAACAAAAGAGGTCTACACAATGCAGGTACTTGAAACACTATGTGGACTCACAAATATCCACACAGTGTTTTTACCAATAATGAAGAATGTCACAGGGCTGAGAATGTATAAAAAGGCTGTGTGTGTCTTCATGTGTAATGTGTCTGAGTTGCCATACTTTATTGTACATATGCACGGTGATTATTGAAACAAAGGACTAGCTGTATAATGTTCTTTTTTATGGCCCAACGTCCTGATCTAACCAATTATTTAAATAGATGAAAAAAGACTGTTGCTACATTGTACATGGCGGTATAAATTCATAAGGCCAAGCTTTAAACCAAGGTCTGCAACTTCACCAGAGCCAAAAAGGTGTCAACTTCCTGTTTCACTGCTCTGGTCATGCCCTGGTCATGCCCTAGTCATGCCCTCAAAATAGGAATAATAATAACAACAACAACAGTAATTACGCAGTTCTTAAGTTAGTATTGCACTTTTCAGACCCAAGTGGCATCCAAAACCGCTCATTATTTTTTCTACAGCTACACTGTACTTGTAGATAGAATTATGTTTGAAATTATAAGAACCATGAAGCAACTTTAACGTTATACTAGGTGCTGTTGCACCAAGTTAATGCAGCCAAACATGCCAGAAACACTGGGCCGAATCCCTTCTCATCTTGATAAGAACACTGGGTTCTTTTACATGCATTACACAACATACAGGACCTACGTGTACCTATCTCATCCACAAGACGAAGCAAGTTGTTATTAAAGTGTCTTGTGAAGTTGCCTAACCCTTTATCACTTGTGCACTCTTAAAAACAGAGTCATTTTCTACTCGCCTTGTGGTAGGAAGTATTGGCCATTTCAACCATTAGGATAAAGTCAAGGTTGTCCACGCTCTCAAGGGCTAAACTTTTAGCACTTGTGCACTCTTAAAGATAAAGACATTTACTCCTACCATGGCACGGAAACTTTCAAGATTTTGTCCGGTACATACAAGTGATTATTTTCTTGTGTTACAATTTTAGCTTATTTTGTAGTGGATGAAATTATATTTTTGCATAAGGTTGGAAACACAAGATCAAGACAGGTCAACTAAAATGTTGCACGTAAAATACACTGTTTATAAAATACGGTCCATACACAGAGAAAAAAAAAACATTATCTGTTGTGTCCAATGTGATAGGCTCGACTTTATATCTGCCTACGATAAGTGGTAGTTAATTAAAGACTACAAACTAATTGTTGTCAGGATCCCGACATTAAATCACATTTATCAGTCGTGTACAAACAATTTTGTATATTACATGTATTTTGTGAGTTGTCCGTCCGCGGCAATTGCAAACGTTTTTATTTGTTTTCAGTTTTGAAACAGCATCATCTGTCAAAATTAGTTCAGAGAAAAAGCTATTAAATTGAAATTTTTAAATTTCTTGCCATGCAAATTTAAACTCGATATCATTGAAAAGCTATCATATATCATTGAAATACTTTTCAAACTTAAAATGTTTCATACATGTACAAGATATAAACATTTATAGACAAAAACACAATTTATTTACATGTACTACTGATTCTAAATAAAACAAACTCTCACCTGAGTATCTCGTCGTCAGAACGGATTCCTTAGCATTCAGAATAACAGACGTCCCTCACTGACTGCGTTATCAATGTCCACATCTACTCTACGTCAAGCTGGTTGGGCACCCAGTGCAGCCTTGTCATTAACGGACTAGGTATACTCACACCACACAGTCCATGTACAGTGTGCCTACATGCATGTAACCTTTACAGGCTCCCTTTTGAGTGGGTTGAAGTCCTTCAATTAGGAATTACTTCTCCTCACAGAGCCTGCATGAGCAGGAGAGAAGAAAAGGGATGGCGAGTGAGATGGAGAGAGGGGGAGAGAAAGAAGAAGACTGTGAGAGCGAGAAAAGGTCAATGTGGGGGAAGGCAAAATTGTCAAGGATGAACAGTAGCGAAACAGACTAGACATTCGACATAAAATTCAGTTATTTATCATGGCTTCCATTGTCGATGTGTATTACTGCATTGTATCAGAGCTCTGCCTGCCGTGCATTTTGGGGGTAATTGCAACAGACTAAGGGGATTGAATTAATAACTGTCACTTGAGGGCGCTGTTTGGATTAAGTTGGGCTACGTTAACTAAAATTTATCTTAGGGGAAATGTTATGTAACCAGCCAATGTGTCAGATAATTCCTCAGATTTGAAATCAACTGAACCACTCCACAGATCTGTAACTTTAAGCATTATTTTACAAATAAATATTTCAAACTGATGAATTACAACATGTATTATGTACACTTCCTCAAAAACTCTACTTTCTTTCCCCAACTCATACAGTGCATATACATTAGCTTGAGTCCCCCTTCCCCAATGTGGGGGAGGGCGCACGCCCACTTTGTTCTGCAGTGCAGTCCAAAAATTGTCCCCAAACCAAAATTTTCCTGGAAACTGTTCTGCCAATTTAATTTAACGGTCCTATTTATCTCAGCAACCCTTTTAAATTGCAATAAGCTATTGGGGCTGTCATAATTTAAACTCTGTCAATGTTTCATACTGTATCGTGGGCTGAGTTTCTAAAAGGGCATTGGGTATAATGGGTTTTCCTGATGAGACAAATACATTCATCTTAGGTTCAGTGATAATCGTGACTATTGATTTACATTTTACATGTACCCATTTATCCAAATGGGGGAACTAGACTATTGTTCCTTCGAGTCTTGTTTAGCCCACATTGGCCATTTCTAAAGCTTGAGATATGGCTTTGGACATCACCCACCTGTTTAAAGTCTTGTACAAAACCCAAACCAGAGCCTAAGCCAAAAACCCTGGCTTTGGGCTAAGGCATGCCAGAGCCTTAGCCAAAGCTAGGGTTTCAAAGAAAAGGGCTGTTGATTAGAAGGGAAGAGAACAAGATAGACAAACAATATATTTAAAAAATAATTCCCAGTTTAAACACAACACTATAGGCCCTAAGTATTTATTTTTTGTTATAAAGTATCTTTCTCTTTACTCCTTTATTTCCTCTTTTATTTCAAACCTACAAGTTCTCAATTTTAAGACCTTGTACTCAAGACTATATATTTGAAACAGGGGGGGGGGGGGAAAGAGGGAAAAGGAGGAAAAGGAGGAATCATATGATGAGTTTGTAGCGAATATTAACAACACTTCCACAGAAAATAATAAGACTGAGGCTTACAATAAATTATATAAAAAAGACAAAATTTAAAAACTCTCCAGTCATTTCAATCAAACTTTAAACAAGCAACAACAGCATTTTAAGAACTGAAAGAAGGTTTAAAGACAAAAATGTGAAAATTTGTGTCCCAAAGAAGCAGCCTAACAAAAAAAATACACAATAAATAAATCTGATAATTTATTGATACTTTGGTCGGTACACTCTGTACCTGTAGTCGGGTGTTCTTGGAATCAGCTTCTTATTGTCGTGTTTTTGAATGATGGATAATGCAGGTAGCATGTAAGTACTAGTTGGTACGGCTGGGCATGACCAATGCAGTTTGATTGATGTTACTAATTAATGACTTTGGTGATGCGAGGGGGGGGGGGGAGGTAGGGGTGCTTTACCTATTAGTGAGATGGTGAAATGGTGTAATTATGATGTACAGAGTTCAAGATTTCATAACGAGTAGCTACAGAAGTGACCAGTGCTGTACTGTCACACTACCACACGTTTCTTCTGTCATGCATGCACTGATAATCATGTCCAAACTTAATAAATGACACAGGATTTGCAGTCGCCTTTTTTTAAATTTGGCAAATTGCTTTCAAAAATGTTGTGATTTGTGGCCCTATATGTTATTCATGTAAGATAGTTTGGTTCAGTAGAAGCTCAATCATCAAGCTAAAACAAAAAATGGCTACATTCAACAGGGCAGAATTACATGTAGTATTCTGGTATCTTCCCATACATGTAGACTTGGTACATTTAAATTTATCAAAGTTTTCAACAAACTTAGTGACAATTTTGGCAAACTTTTCATAATTTCTTTTGTCTTTCCAATACAAATTTTTGTTCCAAACTACATGTAAATGTGCAACAACAGCTGAGTTTACGTAATACAACACTTTTGACAACATGTACTTTATCCCAGTTTCGACAAAAGCAACCCTTATTCAATAGGTTTCCATGACAACACCCACTTTTATAAGTCATTACTGGGTGTGGGTTGATATAGTTGAATATACATCAACTGATACCCAAGAGGTTGGCATAACAACTGTCTCTTTAAAAGCCAATGCTGGGTGTTCATAGGTGAATAGGTGAAGGTGCATGAACATGTAGGGAGGCAAAAACTTGCAATCAAATTATTCATTGATCTTAGTATAGCTACTGTTACCCAATACACTGCAAGTTGGCATGGCAACCAGCAAGACGTCTGAGCCATCACAAGGTGTGATTGCATGGGTACATTGAATGTGTATATATGTACATGTAGGTGTAATTTATGCAATAAATGTACCCACTGAATATCCCAGATTTAGTGACTGTTACCCAAATATATTGTCATGGTAGAAATGAGTCATGACGTTTTAAATGGACACCATTTTGATATCAATTTGTATGGTAGAAACATAGTGCCTTGAAATGCATCAACATGCATGAAATCACATGGTCTTGCCAGTTCACATTAAAATTATGGTTTTTATTCAGTATTTACAATTCATTTTAAATGCCCTTTAATAAAACGTGAACAGTTTAATTGTCTTTAATTCGTGTACAAAGATGTTGGGTCTAGCATGGGGAAAACCCCTAGTAAACTACAGACGATACATCTTTGTTGAAGCGCAATTATTTAAATTAAAGGGAAGGTACACATTTGGTAATCTCTCTTTACATAAATGGCAATAAAAAGCTTATTGGCTAGAAGTACAGCAGCTTTCAATAAAAGTAAAAGCATTTTAAGAAACATTTCACTTATTTTGTAAAAATATTTCAATTTTTATGCCCCAAAATATGAATCTGAGAATGTTACTGTCAGAGACATTTCTCAGATTGTGCATTCCTCATATAGATTATTCTTATTCCCTAGATATATTCGCACAGGATTTTTGGCTATATGTCAAAAGCGAGACTACCTTTAGATATGCTTTTCTTGTATGGATATATTCTACATTTATGTAAGATTAAAACAATTCCAAAAACCAAAGGTAAACTTTAAATTGCTGCAACTTGTCCTAGGTAAATATACATCAACCCATTAAGTTTACATGTTACATGATTTGTATATCCCTACATGTACGTAGCTCTAAATATGCATCACTATAGGACTGACCAAATGGGTAGAGAGAATCTAATACATTGACCTATCCACCTCTTACATGTACATGTAGGTACAGGTACAGTAGTCAATGATACCCATTACGTTGCCATGCCAACCACCTACGTACAAGGCGTCACTAGGTGTGACTCCCTGGGTATGTGTATACATGTAGGTGGATTTTTTTTTTGCCACCGACTTGATTATGGAATATATCCTATGGTTACCCAGGATGTTGGCATGGTAACAATCTCTAGTAGGGACCATCACTAGGTGTAAGTAAGGCATTAAGTGGGTATATGTTAACAGGGAAAAGGAAAATTTCAATAGCTCTCCGAATATCCTAGTACATCAAAAAGCATCCAGTAAAGTAAATGGGCATTGGCATGGCATAGGCTACAAATAATCTCTACTAATTTGAAGAGCTACAATGTACCAACACCTTGGTGTGACTAGGCATAATTTAACGAAAGCTGCTAAGCAGAAAATGGCGGTCAGCAAATTTGTCAGTGAAGCAAACACCAGAAGGGAACCAGTCACAAACAATATACATCACATGGTATTTTGGCTGGTAACCAGTCTGCTATTAAAGCAAGACTTTACGGTGTTAAGCAATTTATCTTGCGCTAAACCGATTTATGTAGTCCCTGCTTAGCGTAGATATTGTATAGGTTAGCGTATTTTGGTTTCCACATGAGATGTTAATTAGTTTGATTTAGGACAGAGCAAAATAAAACAAGAATTTCTACATTTTAAACACAATTAGATACTACGTGTACATAATTGCATTTAAATAATTAAAAGAGCCAGGGGTGTTGTTGACCTTATAAATGGCATTATTGATCTCATTGGATGATGTATTTAGACTAACAGCAACTGGCAAGCGTAAATTGCAAATAAGACTTAAAATGTAAACACTTATCCAAAATCCTCATTCAATTCATGTTTAAAACCTCTAATCATCTTCCAAGACTTTGAGAAGATAATGTTTCTAAGGAGGATTGGTAATTGACATGAACTTTCTAATCAGTGAGCTTTTCTTATGAAACTAAATGATTGATTCCGATAAACACATGTTCCAATCCTGTACTTAAACTAAAGGGTGTGTACAACATTGGTAAGATTTAAAATATAAATGTTCAAAGATTTGCACAAAATTTCATGGTGGAAGACTTCCCTTAAAATGAGAATTTTTAGGAAATGAGTAAAACAATTAGTCTTTATCACGCATGATCAAATCCAATGTTTGAAAACAGTGAAAATATATAATGGGGCTTTTCACTAACTCTTATGACTTTGAAGACCATTTTAGCTGAAACTTTCATAGGTTTGTTATTTCATGTATTATGTATATGTTGGGTCACATCAAGTGTGGATACTGGTCTTTGACAATTACTAATGCTGTACGTGCTTTGAGTGATAAATCATTATCTGTGTATTCACTGGAATGAGGAGGAACTCTTGTTCTAGATGCTGCATTCTGTTGTATTAAGTATTTAAGCCAAATATAGCATTGTGTGGGACTCGGAAGACCTCACACAAAATGCCTGTATTGGGTCAGGATTTCCTCTTGGAAATATGCGTTCATTTTAATTTATGTAAATGTAGCGGGGAATTTGAATCATTTTAGCAGAGTAAAATTAATTTGTTTATTTTGACCTATTTTGAGTACATGTATGTTCAGTGCACAATAAGTCCATGAATATGTACACAGGAAGGTACATGTACAGTGTCTTGTTGAAAATTGCCCTGTAATATTCAAATAACCACCCTATTTATATGTAATATAGTTATGATTATTTACAATGTGTAGTTCTAAAGAATTATAGGTTTCCATGACAACATAACAGAAACCCATAATTTAGCCAAGGTTAGGTTGCGGTCGTGCGTTTGACAGTTTTCATACTGTGGCCCTGCACATCCTAATTTCCCTTTTAACCTCTCACAATGGTTAGTGGTAAATGGAAACTAACTGAAATTTTGAATTAAAGAAAGAATTTTCTCTGATACCAAACTACACATCACAAAATGTTTAGTGCAGAAATGTAAATAAAATATGGAATGCATTAAGCAGCTCACCTGTGGTTACTACATAGAAAGTGCATGTCACAGGCAACGCATCAAGGGCCATCAAACATGCAATAGTTTTGAGGGGTTTTGTAAAATAATATCTGATTGATTTTTGTTTAAAGGCCAAAACCTGTCTGCAGGGAATTTACAGAAATTTAAGTAAGGAAGTTAATGGGCCTAATTCTTTACAATGCAAAACAAAAACCATTTCAGATTGAAAACAGGGTTACCTGGATCAAGTGGCAGAGAACATGTATTACTTCTCATTTAAGAGCTTTAGCAAACCCACTGTCTCCTTAACCTTTGCTAATAATTCAGTGTGGCATATCAGTATTGCCTGATCTGATTGCAATCCCAATCAAACCTCGTCTATAGAGTGCCCCCTTTGATTATTCTGTTCCGGCTGTGTGGGCGTTCTGGAAGGTCTGCAAGTGTGATTTCCTAGTTGGGCCATTCCGGAGGTAGGGCTTTTTGAGTATGTGGAGGGAATCTCAACTCCAGCCCAAGGGGGTTCAGATTGCTCCTACCATGCTACATTGTGGACATCATGATGAAATGTTTCATCCTACTCCCTGGGTGTATGGGGGCATCTTCTAAAGCTCAGTGTCTGAATGTTCCAAAATTGGGGGGATAGAAATGAAGCATCTGTGCCATGCTTCATTTGAAGGCATCAGACACAAATAGTGAACCTCCAACAACGAAAAACATGATGTAGGCAAGCGATGAAATGAACAGAAAAATATTATCAAGCCTCGAATTACACGGCGGCCATGACAGCCGGTGCCGTCGATGCCCTTGTAACTGGCCATGGTACCCTTTTCATGGCCAAAATGCAGAGAAAAGTTGTAGTGAAAATTGTTTACATTCACGCGCGCTATCGCTACCCTCAAACAGTTGTAAACACGCAACCGTTGACAAAACCATTGACCGACAAAGGGCGCTCTGTGGTTTCTACCGCCCTCTTCTGGTGGAATTGTTGCACTGCATGAGATGAAAACTATTTAGTGTGTGAATCGCGTCCAAAACTTTTCTGGTTAAACTACATCATTTAATAATGGTGCAAAAAGAGCGTTTCAAGCGGTCTGTTAAAGGTAAACTTGAACACTCCGCTGCCAAATGCAAGCAATTGAACTTCTTTTTGGGGTAACTTTTGAATTATTTATTACTTATTTTAAAATTACTTAAAGAATTTCTTTTGTACAAATCATGTACAGTTTGCTTACGAATAAGATATGATTTATCCATTTTCATATATTCATGTAAACTGTTTTATCGGGTTTACCACTCAAAGGGGAACCTCTGTTAAATATTTGTTAAACAGTTATATTTGTTTTGTTTTTTCTGGTGGGGAAACTTGCAACTTATTTAGCTGCTTCTAATCTAGCCAGAGGTTTTCAACCCAACTAATTGATATGACATTCTATTTTCCCCCGGATAACCCAACTAATTGATATGACATTCTTTTTTTCCCCGGATAACCCAACTAATTGATATGACATTCTTTTTTTCCTCGGATTATTATCTTGGACACTTATTCAATAAAAGAGGCATGCTTAATGAATCAACTAAGTAGGTCGCCGTTGGTTGTATTTTGTTTAATAACTTTCATAACTTAGTGGCCTTCGTGCCCTTTTAATGTTCAAATTTTGGCCTTTGTGCCCCTTCTACTGGCCTTGGTGCCCTCCAAAATGTTGAAATTTCCATGGCTAAAGTGGCCTTGCCCTAAAAAAATTCCAAGCCTGTATTATATAAATGTTTTTTAACTGAGCATTAACAGCTTCCTTTTAAATGAGTTATTGTTGTAATGTTTACGAGTTAATTACATCACAAGCTAATGACCACAACAATTTACTCGATAAAGAGCACTGGAGAGAAACAACCCTCTTTTATGTCATGTAGTTTTAAAGAAATGAGGTAATGTTCACCAAAGAAAATTATTCTTAGAAAGGCTTCAGGCGTAAAGCTTTTCTCAATCAAAAAACACACAATTCTATGCGACGTGGGTATTTTTTTCTTTAATTTTTTTCTTTCAACTTGGATGACCAATTGAGACAACATTTTCGCGGAATTGTTATTCTTTGCATGTTGGGTACACCAAGTGAGGATACAGACAGAATACAGATCTATGACAGTTGCCAAAACAACACCCTGTCTTTAATTGTATCTTTGCTATTCAACCATTCCAGAACTGAATTTCTAATCTTCTCAAATACCATAATATACAGATGAAAAATTTAAAACACTTCAAGAACTCATATCAGTGAAATATTCTAAAACACAGGCAATTCATCTCCAAATTTAAATCATACACAAGGTGAAAAATGACCCCGGTTTAGGGCATAAAATCTTACCCCAACTGTCTGCAATCACTGTCTGATTCCAAGCTGTTTTTGTCTGTCAAAACATAGTGGAAAACTCTTGCTTTAAAAGCTTTTTTTAATTTTCTGATTTCAGTCCATATTCATACTACAATGAGGTTATGCATAGTAGTTTGTGTAGAAGGCAAGGCTACTGTGGCAGCGGTTTCTTCATTGTGGTTTGAGAAATGAGTAATTGTATTGTACCTATGTGTAGGGGTAAAATGTCTGCATATAATTTACTACACTGCATGCATTCTAGGACGAAATGCTTCTCCACTGATGTGTGTAATATGTACACTGCAAATCTCTATTTCAGAACATTAAAATTTAAGTGCTTGTGTGCCACCGTCAGGTTACAAATAATGACAGCTTTGTGTCTTGCTTTCGTGACACATGAATTAATTATCTTTTTGAATATTTAGGCGTTTCACCTATTATTTTACTGTAATACAAAATACATTAAATTTCTTTGGTTGGGGTCAGGGGTCGTGAGGCATTAGAGATTTTAATAAGGAGATACAGAATTAATTTGATAAAATGTTAAAATAAAATTATCATCAAAAGCCCAAGCCATTTATTATTTGTGAAAACAAAAATTCCACAAGGGCTTATCATATCACATCTAAAAATGATAACAGGCTGAATAAAGAGAAATACATATTTTTGTAACCCCCCCCCCCCTCCACACACACACACACACGCACACACCCAATAACTCTGCTCCATTAATAAAATGCATTGCTCCATAATGTTGTGTGTCTACTGTACCATAACTCATCTTCCACACCTAATACGTACAACATTGCATGTATTTTTACAGCAGAATTCAGCCTAGTCCAGTCACTACTTTCACTCAAGGAGAGATGAATTCAAGTTCATTTCACACTCCGCAGCACATGTCACTGGTAACCTGTCCAACCAGTGGATTACATCTGAGTTGCTCTGTTGGTGACCCCAAACTGACCTCGACTCATCAATGTATGAAGTGCTTTTATGAGTTCGACCATGAATTATGGGGGCATTAATTTTAACCCAGAATAATGTAATAAGCATCAAGGTGATGTACAACAAAGCATGATAGACTCAAAATCAAGTTGTTAGGGTTTTATGTAATTTTAATAACTACTTTAGTGTTTGGCCCTTCACTAGTATCCTCATTGTGGGGACTATAGCTTGATGTCAAGTAACTCTGAATTTAATTTAACAAAGTTTGATTTATTATTTTGCTGTACCCAACACCAATGTATGACAATTACTCTGTGATTTCAAATTCTTGCCCAAAGCAATCTAGATGCATCTTGGTTGGGGTTACCCACAGCCCCCGCAATTCTAGACCAGATCACTAGACCAATGAGCATGCCACTCCAAATCCTATAATTATAATAGCCACCAATTTAATTGATGTAATAATTAAAACTGCACCGAGAATACAGACTAATGTTTTAGTTTTTCACTTCACCGATGTACGACAATTATAATATTTAAGCCCCAACCAGAACAAACTTACGCAATTGTACATGTCTGAATCTGAAGCCAATGCCAGATGCAGTCTTGATCAAATTACTTACTGTTCATGAAGCTAGAGTTCTAACCAATAATAACCACCATTCCTGGCATATGTCATCATATACTGTAACTATGTTTTATAAGTTGTTTCAATTAAAGGGGTAGTCTTATCCAATAACACATCAATATTTCCTGTGTTGCTTTGTGTTGATAGAGAGTGTGCAATGCCACATTAGCTCATTCTCCCCTTCCTTGGAAGAGGGCTATTAAGACTCACCAGTCAAGTCCTGTGTACACTTTGACTCCCAAAATGGCGGACAGGAAAAGTGCGTGTAAGTGCGCTTTGTGTCGTGAGAAGGGTCAAAAGATTTTTATGCCAATACGCGATATGTAATTTTAGCAAGCTTAATAACTGTTTTTGATTAGTAGTTTGATAATTTTTTATCCTTACATCTATTTAATTACTTTTTTACTCATCAATAATTATTTTATCCTATTTTTACTTTTCAAAGGTCTAATGTATATTAAGAATGTTTACTCCTACTTGTTACAATTCGTTTTCTTAATTTATTCAATTTGATCATACAAATGTTCCTGATTAGCTTTTTTACAAGTGCCATTTTTTGTTTTACTGTGTTCAGCACCTTAGAGCATGCCTGCATGATTAGGGAACTTTAAAAGTGTTGGTATTATTATTATTAAAAGGTTTAACACCAGCACGATTATTATTTATTGGTTGATTGTGTAACGCTGTTAAGCACTGCACAACCATATTGGATAAGTTAGAGTCCTATAGAAATAAACTTTACTTCAAACAAACTGGAATCCCTGATTCTGATTGGTTGATCCATGGCAACAACAGTGTAATATTAAACCGTAGCACAGTCCATATCACACCCTGCATATTGTGCTACACATGTTCTAACTCCTCGTATTGCCCGACTTCAAGCTGTGTGTCAAGTTTGCTTAAAGATATATTTTTTTATCACTTGTGCACCCATGAAATACAGAGAAAAAAGTGCGGTACTAATGTGTCCCATATCCAACCAGACAGAAGGCCGTGTTAGATATGGTGCACAGAAGCTCTATATTTGTCAATATTCCACTCCAGCATATTTAATAACTATTAGTATTATTATTTATTATTATTAACCTGACCATTGAAATCGGGAATCTAGGCTTGTAAATCATTTTTGTGACTATAGAGAATTAATCAATAAAATATCAATTTCAAAATATTAAGCTAAGAAAATAAAAGTAAAACCTGTTTGTTGTTTGTGTTAAATACAATGTGAGGAGCAATAGACACTATTTCCTATTGATGATAGCTATCAACATTTTAAATCATTAGAAAATAAAGTCTGAGTAGGTTATGGAATTGACACTTTTGGTCCCAAGTACAACATAAGTTAAATTTTGAAGCTGATGTCAGAATTTTTTTTTTCATTTTGTTAAGCCACACTATCAGCTATCTTGAAATTATATACTTTTGTTACTGGACCTACAATCCCGGCCAGGGGTCCCGGCCCCTCACCCCAATGTTGGCTCTCATTGCACGGTATGTAAACCAGCTTAACAACACTGAGCAGGGGAATGGGAGAGGGATGTTTATTGTCATGTGGGCCAGGCATTTTGGCTGGGATTGTAGCACTGATTGAGAAAGCCAAAGCCTAAACTTCACCCACAGCCAAAGAAATAACTAAGGTTTGAAAGTCCTGAGTGTGCTTTCAAGCCCTCAAACATCAAGTCTTAGTCCTTACACCTTACAGGCAACTACGTCTCAAGTCATACAGGCAGTTTAAAGGGAAAGTAAAACATTGGCTTTTGGGAGAGTATAATCATTTCACTCTTGTTGCATCATGACATGATGTACTAACTGTGTTGAATTGATGATCTTAGTGATTTAACAGCAGGGCTGTTGAACATTCCATATGTATGATGAAAGTGAAAGGTACCTGGTTGGATTTTTCTCAATATTTCAAACAGAGACACGTCTCAGAATGAGCAGAATTTGTATTTAAAAAATTTCAAGAAATTTCATTTCAAGGTTGTACCATCTGTACAGCTCTTCTTTATTTCTTTATAGAAACATGTGCGACACTTCAAATGACAGAGGTGAACTTGTTATGCTCTTGCATAAGGCCTTGGGTATTCAAATAATTTATTATTTATTTTCTTTAAGGATTTGTTTTTGTCTTATCCACCCACCCTACTTACATGTAGCTTGCACATAAGGGGAAACCTGCTCTTTTATTCTTATTTGTTGCCATGAAAATAATTAAGACCAGGTCAACTCTAACTTCTAAGAACATAAGATAAAGAAGATTTGATTAGTCATTGTCCTTTGTGCAGACCATTTATGAACGACTGTGTCAAAATTTTGCTATTATGGACATCATTATATTAATCTTAGTAATTTCCATCAACAACAGTAATATTGTTTTTTTAATTGATTCTGCAACACAATGCACGTCAAGTGGGCATGGCGCAATGCTGTAAATTGTTTTTGTTTCAACAAGTTTCCACAATATTAAGAACATTTCCATCAGGTTTTTCATTTTATTGGTTGGTTTATTAAGCATTTCAAAAGTCACAACCAAACAATTAATTGAATTTGAAAAGACAATATAAATATGATCGACATAAACTGTATAGGCCTAATCCATGGTTATTTTGTTGTTAAAATAAAAGCTAAAAAATGTAACACTAACACTCAAAAATTCTGGACTTGCATACAGGCACAATTCAAAGGGAAAAAATTAAATCAGCAAATATCAATTCTATATAAAAAAATCAAGCAAACTTCAACACTACATTCTAGGCAAGAACAAAATATTAAAAGCAACAAATTTCACTTTGACATTTTTTAAATTATGCAAAACTTATTTAAAATAATTCCATTTACAGAAACATACTCAAGAGAAATTGCTACTAAGACGTTTTATGTTTGTTATAAATTGGTCACTTCTCTCAATTCGTATTTATTTATTTATTGAACTTATTAAATGTTCGAATCAATAAAGAGGCAAATAGTATGACTTTCTATGTGATTTTAAGTGTAACCTAAAACATAACGACTATCCATCATAAAATATTTCACACACTACTCACTACTGCTGCCTCAACGATGACGTTTTACATACATTTTTACATGTGCACAGACAGCATTAGTTTACCTCATTAGTAATTTTCTCATACCAAGCATACCTCCAATGATAATGTGAATTCCTAACCAACCAGTAAACCTACAACCTCAACATCAATATTCATCACAATTGGGTCTATTCCATTTTGTACAGGGGGGATTATGATGCCATGGTTCAAGACTTCTGTATGGAGACCAGACTATTGACCAGGACATTGGCCCTTTGCATCACCACTAACAATGTTAACTCTTGCGTTAACTACATCTGCTATGCAGGTCTTTTTGTGAAATTTGCTAATTTCAAAGTTCTTACATTTCTGCTGTAATTACTTCTTCAACACAAGCTTAACATATTTCTTAAATCATTTTCAGAAGATTATTAGATCTTAGGTATTTTAAACTCAAGGCAATTTTTATATTTTATTTATTTATTTATTTATTTAATATATTTGTATATTTTTTTTGCCGGCGGGGGGGGGGGGGGGGGGGGGGTAAAAAAAAAAAAAATAAAAAAAAAAAAAAA
>JAUELU010000041.1:1033134-1049667 GCA_032357145.1 Evasterias troschelii | reverse complement strand
CCCCCCCCCCCCCCCCCCCCCCCCCCCCCCCCCCCCCCCCCCCCCCCCCCCCCCCCCCCCCCCCCCCCCCCCCATCATCCAGAACATGACATAAACAAGCATATTTCATTCACATTTCGTCAATGCCACACTATTTTTTGTCTTTGTCAAGTGGGTGTTTTACTTAATCAGCATTTATTTTTCTACTAGCTTGTTTTTCATGTTAATCTTGTTGCTGCTGTTAGCTATTTGGGGGATTAATCAACTGTTTCTAAATTCTTTAAACTCTCTAGTCCTCACAATTAAAAGTTTCATCACACAAACCTCTACTAATCAATCAAATCTGTTTTGATTCTGATTGATAATGATTCAGGTAATTGACATACATTTAATGTATTTATTTTGCTAATGGTAGGACATAAAAAAAACAGAACATAAAATTACAGAATAAAAAAGTGGGACAAGGTCTTTAACGGCAGTTTAAAACTGTCAGGGTCTTGGCTCAGTCCTTTATCGCACTGGCCAAGACCCTGCATTCTGCACATTTCTATTCAAACATTCATGTCCGAGTCACCACTCTTTTATTCCCATTCATTTATGTCCTTTTCAATGTGGTGTATGACCATTTTCCACAGAACTATGATTTCAAGCTAACAAATTGACAACATCCTGAGAGATTGGTAGTTTTGCTCTTGTTGGGACACTTTTACGGGTGTATTGATCAAGTTAGTTTGTTGACAAGGTAAACAAACAGAAAAAGATCAACAGACTGAGTTGAAAGTTTACAAAAGCCTGGAACTAAAATGGATTCCTTCATAACCCTCACGCATTGTCAAGTCAGAGGGTAATTATTGTTGGTCATCAGACATCTATCATCAAAACTATTTCATATTTTTGTTCAAGATCAACACTGCTCCTGAAACTCAGGCCTGATTATACTTCACAGAGGCAACAGATGCATCCATAGCCCCACTTGTGTGGCCAATGTCTCTGAATCCTTGAGACCTTGGGACTAATGCCTCTTCTGCCACTGGCCTCTTGGTGCCCCTTGAAATATTCCAATAGAATTTTACAATTTCCTCATAGAGGTGCACTTTACCAAGAAGGAAACGCCCGCAGTGCCCTTCTCTTGCCCTTTCAAAAATGATGCATCATGCCTTAGCTGAACACTCTTTCTTTATAATAAAAATTATAGTAAAACCTCCCAACAATCTTTCTTGAATTCTTGGCAATTCATGTAAAGTCAGCAGCACGATTGAGTTCAACCATTGTTCACCGAATGTTACTTCTACCCTCCCCTGTCCGGTTTTCGATGTACTATGCCTTTTTCTTTGAATTGAAAAAAAATAATGATGCCATATTTCAACTGATGCCCTAATTACCTTCTTTTGTTTATAAGGAGTATGTAAAAATATATCAAAACTTGATAGACATTGAAATTTTCACACCACACACCGATCTTCGATGACTTCAATAGCGTCCCTGTGTTTTGAGTTTGACCTGTTTTCGAGGCAAACAAGAAGATATGGTGTCCCGGTGAAACCATACATGGAAGAAACATCTGCAGTGACTTCCATAAATTCAAGTGTTCTGTGAGACTTTGTGTATGACTCTATAGCCAGCAGTTGTGTTCATTTTATTCAAAATATGTTTTATTTAATTTTTTAAATAACGATGGTAATTTGCAAAAACTTTTTCTTTAAAGTGTAAATAAGTCTTGGCTTTTAAATCAGATTTCTTTTTTAGTTTTGTGTCTTTTTATGTTTAACATTTATAATAAAGCATATAAATAAACAGTGATAACTGAATCACCAAGCCAGTGTTAAAATTTAAATATTATTAATAATAATAATAAATGATATGAGGTTTAAACAAAAAATTCTCCAGACTGTTAGTGTTAGAAAACAATATATGGCACATGGCTTCTTTAAGCCTCTGTATTTTTTCCCCCAGAATGCTCAGCAGAATGTTCAGTCACATGATTTTATCATCGTGAATTGTGAATTGAAAAATTGTTTGATGAGACTTTTCCGGCGGGCAAATTTTTTGTTATGGCCCCGACAGTACCTTTTAGAAATGCCTAAAATACCATAACTTTTTGCATTACAAGTGCAACTTACCAGTGGAGCCTCACATAATTCTAAGTTTTGGTCAAAGACAAAGGAGAGGAGACTCTTTGCTTGGCAAGTCAAACCACAAAAATTGTATCATATGTAGGGACTGTTTACATTGCGAGCAGAGAGAATAGATTTGCATTGATTTCTTGGACGCCTTGAATACAGGACCTCCTACAATATAGGTTTAACAATAACAACAATAACAATTTATCTTAAATTGAAAAAAATTTGAAAATTGTACTATTTAGTATTTACCACCAACTAGGCAAAACAAGGAAGAAGGGAAATTAATAAACGGCACAGTATTTTTTTTAAACACCTTGTCACTGAACCGAAGTTAAAGACACAAGGACGAAGACTGACTATATCGGAGCCTTTATATAGTTTCTAGAAGTAGTGTTTATACAGGCTTGTGGAGCTCAAAGCATTTACCAATGGTCTACACCCAAACTGTACACAAACTCCTTTCTCTATATGGGAAAGGTAAACATGTTGAACATCAATGAATCTGAACAGTGCACGCATGCAAAGCCCACGAAACACGGCAGCAATGCCTTCGTTGCAAATAGAAATACTTACCACAATTTAACAAAATATCCATGTCAAATAGCGAAATTCTCATGAAGAAAACCCTTCTACAGACATGGGTTAATGTCCTTGTCGTTCAAACACAGTCATCTTGTTACAGGACATCAGTAGCTCGCTGAATGGCACAATACATGTGAAAAAACTGCCCACGATGCTTACCAAAAGCCTAGAGTGAAGGCAGCGGGTGCCTTTTTCGCCTCCTGAACTGTAATTTCCATAAAAATCATTGGACATGTACATGTATATGTGTTGTGTGGTTCGTTCATGCACATTTTACACACACACATGCATGCCATATTTATTTTACATTGGTTCCACGTTAGATTCCCTCGCATATCCTTTGATAATGCCGTGAACCACGGATACTGTTCAAATGACGTCATTTGTAGTGAACCGAGGCCGCATGACGTCATCTAAGTCGAGTTTGTTTATTTCCGGTTTATTGCACGTTTGTTGAAAACAAAGGCGTAAACAAAACGTTTGTTGTTTCCTTTTATTTTAGGAAAGTATTGTTTTAGCTAGGGTGGTGTAAAGAGGGAATTTCCCAAAAGACAAAAACAGGGAAACAAAGAGACATTTTTGTAATGGTAGAGAAGGTGTATTGGTTTAATATGGCGGATGTTGCCCCCGCGTGGTCGTGCAACCGTACAATTGAAATATTACTTTTTATATTAATAATAATAGTTGTTTGTTCGATTTTTAAAAATATTTGATGGGAAATCTTACAACAATTTTACATGTCAAATAGCGGTGATTAACCAGTATCAGCGTTCGCAAACCTGCCATCGAAATTTGGGAAGCTGAATATCATAAATTTATTGACATTTGTAAGCTTTCGTTTTTAATAATAATATGGTATGACCGTGGTGTAAGGAAGGCCTCCTCCGTGGTATGGCAACATACAGGCACAACAGGCAGTAAGTAGAATTGCAGCGATTTCAATGCCATTAGTTTCCAATGGGAATGTTTTAAGTACGAAGAGGAGTCCAAACTTCAAAGAGGAAGAAACCCGTAACCACAGAATCAAAGGTTCCAGGGGCGGGTAAACCAAAACAATACTCGTACTGGCGCAACTGGGATTTGAACCGGGACTATCACGAGGGCATCGGAGGACGAAAGGGTCATACAAAGAGCAAACCAAACAAGTTTTAGGAATTGGGAGTGGGCAAGGACGACCGATAGATCATTTAGGTTTTGATTTGAGGTTAGGCCATGAGGTAGGACTAAATAAAAGGGAGGGTATTCCTTCGGTAATTACTTCACAAATTAATGAATGAATGAATTAAAAACTTACTTAGTAAAAAAGAGCACCGGAGAGCTCGTTGATATCATAACACATTATTAGAAACGACCCTCTTTGAAGTAATGTAGTTTTAGAGAACTTTAGGTACTTTTTAACAAATAACCCGATTGAAACTTAGAAAGGCTTCAGGAAGTTTTTCACTATATTGCGCAACATTTATTTGTCGATGTAATCAATGCTCTCTCTCTCCCTCGAAACGAATTTTGACAGATGATAGGGGTCTACTTATAATTATGTCAACATTAAAAAAACATACAAAAGACTTTCGCATATGATACGGAAAATTCACCAAAAACACGTAACATGCAGAATCGACTGGCTCACGGACATGCGATCATGTCGGAATCATTCAGTCATTCATTTCAGTCATTCATTTGGATTTTTTAACAAAAAAATCGGTTCAATTAAGTTCACTTTATTATCTACTAATGGGAAATTCAATTCGGCCTTTACATCGATAAATTAAAATTTCAAAAAATGATAATACGCAAACAGTAATTTCAATTACAAACAGCGCCACGTAATCATTGGCGAGCTTTTGTCGTGCAATACCTTAATGAAAGCTTATTACTTTCTCGTGAACAAAAAACGCTATTTAAATCTAAATTTTCGAGTCAAATCGGCCAAAAGTCTGTCAATGAAAAGCCAAGCACGTTTAAGTAGATGGACACACCCAACCCAATATTTAAAATACCAATCCAACATTAAGTTTTTGAGAAAAACTTTCTGGTTAAAGTTGTTTTTGATTTGATTCACTATTGTTAAAGATGTTCATTCTTTCCGGAATATAAAAAAGGCTTTCTCCCAGATAGCATCAGCCCAGACGCAACAGAGCCAATTTTATACAAAGTTTTTGATCAAAATGTGAAAAATATTTTTATCAAGGTCTCCAATAAACGGCTTGCATTACGGTCATTTAAACATTCGGTATTAAAGAGGCACGTTGCCTTCGGGTTGAGCGCTTTGAGGCTAAACATGGCATTTTGTTCTTAAATGAATATGGTTGGAAATAATTAAAAAGTAGAGTATAATAATTCACATAAATAATTGTGTGTTTTTTTGTTTTTTTTTCATGTCAGAAAATTCGGTCCGCTAATAATTTGTATAAAACCAAAGTTTAAGGAATATTTCCAAGCTGCGAAGTTATGAGAGATTTTAAGGCAATGTTTCCCTGAGTTCGGCTTGAATGTCACTTCCATACTCATTCTGCGACACATTATTTTTCACGGGGTTAAATTTCCATCGCACGCCATAGCAAATCAACACAACTCTACAAGATGTTTCCTTAAATAGCCATTGGTAAGTTTTGTCACGAAAATAATATCACACTTGACAACAATAATAAACTGATGAGATGCATTTTTAATGGTGTGACTCATATAATATTTACCATGGCCGGCGACAGGGCGCCTTGTAATTGTCGCCTAAGATCCTAGAACCTAGAAAAGGCTTCTTCATCGCCGTTATACCCTGAAAGGGCACACCCCTAAGGCGCTGATTTCAGGGGATAAAAATACAATACAAAGATCATTGCGTGGGTGTGTATGCGGCACCCACGCTTCAAAAACTTGGGACAAGAAAAAACAAAAAATTCTGGCAATTCTTGGAAGCGATTTTGTTGCGATGAACTAATGGTGATTAAATTGATGCTGATGGATTTTATCCATAGTAGAATATCAAAAGTCAAGTCATCTTTAAGACCGACTTAGACTTGAGAGTCTCGAGTATTACTTAGGCCTAGTATTTTCTCAGAGGATAAGCTCGATCCTTCCGATGCGTGATCCAGGGAGATCGGTGGTGTTGGGGTGGTGTGTGGTGGTGGTTGTGGGGTCGGCTGGGGTGGTGGTGGTGGTGGTGGTGGTTGTGGGGTGGGCTGGGGTGGTGGTGGTGGTGGTGGTGGTGGTGGGGTGGGGTGGCGAGAGGGTGGTTGGTGGGGTGGGGGTGGCGAGGGTGGTTGGTGGGGTGGGTGTGGCGAGGGTGGTTGGTGGGGTGGGTGTGGCGAGGGTGGTTGGTGGGGTGGGGGTGGCGAGGGTGGTTGGTGGGGTGGGGGTGGCGAGGGTGGTTGGTGGGGTGGGGGTGGCGAGGGTGGTGGACATGTCAAAAATATCGAAACCCTCCCGAGGGTGTCAAGTTTGGAAGATCGTAATGTAATGATAATATGCATCACGCTGTCCAGCGGTGTATATCCATGATACACTTATATCACCGGCCAGATAGTATCAGCTGTTTACAAGAAGAATAGCCCCTATATACACCATCGCTTTTTGGCGATCTGGTGGAAACCAACGTTTTACCAGCTGATACTATTTCTGTTATATTACGTTACAACAACATTTTGACAGAACGCGCAGAGTAACTTGCTAATTGATTGCGTCAACTAACGAGGGTGGGGTCAGTGCCATCATTCATTCCAGAAAGTACAAATTAAAATCCAAACCCTGACATTTTGATAAGTGCTCGCTCAACTTCAAATTTACCACAGCACGACTTAACCGGTTCATTTGGGGAATACTAAGATTTACCAAAAAAATCTACAGTTAATGCAAACTATGTACGTGCACCCTTTAACACATGTAATTTCGTTTCAAACAATTGTTTTCCAGCCCCGGAAAATTATATATATTAAATTTATATTATATTTATATTATATATTTTTTATATTATATTAAATCTACAATTATTTGAAAAGAAAATAAGATTACAGAGTTGTTGATTGACGTCCACTGACGTAAAATGAACATCTTGTACAGTACATAGGCAGAGACGTTTAAAAACAAATCTCCATCTTAAAAATATATATTACGTTACAATGACGTCAGAGCAAGCACGCACGGATTATTGTGGTTTATTCGTGTACAAGTTTTTCATACCAAGACAGAAAGTATTCTTTATTCAAATTCATTGAAGTGTGGAACACGAAAATCTATTGCAAAATTATTTACTCCTACAACAATGACAGTTGTTCGTGGAAAGTAAAAATCTGACCAGAAAGGGGGAAACCCCTCAATACCCCCACCCCCCCCCCCCCCCCAAAAAAAACCAGAGATTAAACCAGAGATTATTGTCTTTATTTCTAGGCTATATACAAATGGTCTAATAATTTGACCTCGTGTTTCCATGCAAACTATAATGGTACAGTTTGCTGTTGATACGATGGGATGGTGTTTTATATTCCGTTTTCATCAAATCTAAGCAACTTTACAAGTTGTTTATATAGCGTCTGAACTATAAAAATGAAGGAAATCTAAATTTAATTGATTTGTTGGGGGATTCTGAAACCCTGCTTAAGAAGGATGTTGTGTAATGAAAAACGAAACAGTTATGTGGATACGTATCTGCACTGGTTAGTACAAATCCAAATAATTGGGATGGAGGTTGTCATCCGACTGCCAATTAAGAACTCCCAGTGTTTATGTGAGATTTGCTCAAATAATTAAGGACAGCAAGCAAAAGCCCCCAAAATAAAATAATCAGTCTTCTCGCAAATCACAATAAACAAGAATAAAAATATTCAAAAGTTGAAGATGTAGAGTAGACGTTCTAGTATCAGTCCTGTCCTTAGTGACGTAAACAGTGGGGTGTGAGGCCTGAAGCTAAAATATAATAAAAATGCACAACAAAGAATATAGATCAATAGGCCTATACATTAAATAGCCCCATCCCTTCTAAAAAAAATATTGCCCCTGCTTGCCCCAATGACAATGTCTGGTTACCTCACTATTTGTCACAAATGATAGACAAAATATAATTTAAGAAAAAGAAGAAAACAAACGAAAATAAAATAAGCAATCAAATAAAGTATTCAATACAAATATGAATTATACCCGCTGAAATAAAACATACAACTCTAATTAGCTTAGCTGGATAAAATAATAAACAAAATAAAACAAATGAATGAAGTTTATGGATGAATACATGATTAAATAAAATACAAAACATTATCAAAGCATGCAGAGTAGGCAAGCAAGTCAACAATTAAGTAAATAAACTATTAAACGAACACGATAATAATGACGATTCTTAATTCAAGCTATATCTGGCGACAAATAATCCTTTTTTGAGATAAACAAATAAAAAGTATGTAAAACTATATATAATACACGGTAAGATTGTCAATACAAGACAAACCCATCAACACTTATATCTGGATCATTAAAAAACAGAAACATATTCACGTGGCTGAATAAATTTGTTTGAATCCATCTCAATTGTCCATTCTGTATAATATAATGCTAAAGAAAGGTACATAGGCCTACGCTTGGTCAGGTGTCTTTAGCAAACAACCTAGGGAAACCCCAGCGCACTTGCCAGATGAAGTTCACCACTACGTAATCCCATCGGATGTCATGTTGAGCCCATTTGACATTTCAAAAGAACCTCATCACCTCTGATATTTTTGGCAGCGATGAGTGGGCTGAATGGAATAAAGGTACTTCATTACCTAGGTGCACAATGAACCATCGTGTTTCACAAGCAACCCTTACATCAAATCACAAATTATTTGTCGACAATTCCATCTGATCTGAATGGACAGAGAAAGAGCTTTTACTGATGAAAGGAAACCGAACACTTTTCTGACTTAAGATAAAGTAAGGAAACCCGCCGTTTAAAAAAGAAATCTATTGATAAAGGACTATAAATCATTTGTATCACAAACATTGGATTCGGAAATTTGTCATCTAATTTAAAGAAAACAGCATTTTTCTAAACTTAAAAAGATATTTTCAACAACTGAACACTGCTTTGAAACGCAGAAAAAAATGAAGAAGCAAAATGAGAACAAAATACAATCAAACAAACAAACAAACAACCCAACAAACAAACAAACAAACAAACAAACAAATAGGCCTAAAAAACCAACAAGCAAACGCCCCACAAAAACAAAGTATGTGATATTAAAATATATATATATTTAAAATAAACATAATTAAACAGATCAATACCAGAACACCCAAAACAACTTCCCAATAACACTCACACCCACAACAAACCGTGCAATCAATAATGTGTTTTTGTCAACTTGCATTTTGTGTTTACATGGCAGGTAGCCTTCACCCTATATGTTATGTCAAGTTCCAAAGTTGAAAAGCCGAGAATACGGTGTTGTCCAAGGCCGTTTAACATCTTCAGGGGCGTTCGGGGAGTAACACTGTTGAAGACCATTACCCCCAACTACTGATTGGTCGGGTAAAAAATCAGACAGAACAGACCGGGAGTTCTGGCATATATTCGCCTCACAAAGTGATCGCTGGCGTGCTCTAATTTTGGCAAAATCTCCACAATTAATTATTACGAAGCTAGACTTATAAGAGATATAAATAAATACAAGTTCTGAGGCAAAAATCGTGGAAGCAACTATGTATGGAATTTAAAAAATTGCTACAAAAAAATAACAGCAAAAAGTCAGCGTGGGGTTGTTTTTCTGATATGAAATGCAAATACACGTCCGTGGGTATATGTTATTAGTCGTAAACCTGTCATATAATCACCAATATTCTCAAGTAACACAAGAGGCAAACCACAGCCCACTATTGATGGTTTGATGATTATTGCAAGGAGTCGTTTCAACTTTTGATATTTGGGGGCTTTCATCGAGGAGCCTAGCAGAGTGGATCAGCAAGCCTTAGAGCTAGCGGTCAGTCACCGATCCCAAAGGGGCTCAAAGGCGCTCTTTACCCAAGTCACTCTAGGTAACTCACGGACAATATTTTTAAATTAATGACACCAGAACCTTTAGCATAATATCATTTAAAATGTCATATGTGTGTTTTTTCTCCGTCAAAAGAATAGGATTAAAGTGAGTGGGTGATTTATTCCTTTTCTGCATGTGGGGATAGGAAGATTCTGGAGGTTATGAAAGGATATAGGATTTCTATTTATCTTTACTAATTTGTACTAAATTTTGACAAAAATCAAATGTGTTTTTCTGAAATAAAATACATGAAAACTACTTTGAAAGAGTTACTACGGCTAGTGAATCTGTCAAAAGAACGATATTAACATATCATAATTTATAATTCAAAGTCGAGTGAAATTAATAATAACATATTAGTACTTTATGATGCAAACCAATTCTTAGAAAAATCCATTCAATGCAATTTCTGTTTGTCCATTTAAGAGAGCATATTTTATTCATTTTCTCTCTCTCCAGTTTTCTAGAATCAATAAATTGCAAACACTCATTAACAATACTTTATGTTTCAGTTTGGGAAACTCCAAAATAAAGATATAGAAAGTGTCATGTTTGAACAAAATGTTTTCATTCTGGTTTATTGTTATAAAAACGTTCATATCACTCAAATTATTTAAAAAAAATATAGAAGGTTGTAATCACTTGAAGTTGTGTGGCTTATTGCTTAAATTGTAATACTAATGTAAATACTCTAGCATAACAGGTTCTTGATATATTTGTATTATCAGTTACAAAAAACTGGAGTACCCCCTCTGAACAGTGACACCGGTTAAGAAAATAAATCCATATTCAGGTAGTCAACATGATACATCAATTCAAGCTGTACATAAGGCCAAGGTTCTAACCCACAGTCAACTCTCCATTATGAGCCTGTACAAATAATTGTGTTTTTGAAGGTTTATCCCTCAACAAACTCTCCACCATATGCCTGATAAATCAAGCTATATAATAAACTGTGTTAGCCAAGGTTCGAACCCACAACTGTCTATCATGCACCTGACAAACCAAGCTGTAGAAGTAATTGTGTTGGCTGAGGTTCAAACCCACATTCAATTCTCCATCACGAGACTGAACAAAAGTTGTTCAAATAGTTGTTTTGGCTAAGGTTCGAACCCACATTCAACTGTCTATCATGAGACTGACAAATCAAGCTGTACAGTAATAGTATTGGCTGAGGTTCGAACTCACAATCAATGCTCCATCATGAGACTGACAAATCAAGCTGTACAAATAACTGTGTTGGCCAAGGTTCGAACCCACATTCAATGCTCCAACATGCGACTGACAAATCAAGCTGTACAAATAACTGTGTTGGCCAAGGTTCGAACCCACATTCAATGCTCCATCATGCGACTGACAAATCAAGCTGTACAAATAATTGTGTTGGCCAAGGTTCGAACCCACATTCCACAGAGACTGATAAAGTAAAACACTGTCCTACTTTCCAGTTTTCTCAGACTCCTGATTACGAAGAGGTTCAACTTATGCCATTATGACACAACTTCTGCCACCATAGGCATTACAAGACAAGGTTTACTTCCCTAGGGTGACAATGAGATGAGTTCCTTGAACTTTGGCCTTTTAACTGTTCTGATCTGTGGTGCAAGACCCAATAACTTTTCAGGGATCAAAAGTCACTCGTCGTTAGTGCTGCTTCTTCTGCTAGTTCATCAATCAGACCCAAAGAGACGTGCAGAGACCTTCATCTTGAAGTAAGTCATACATTCATTTGGATGTCTTGCGTTAGTCACTATTGGATAATGGGCATTGAATACTGCATTGAGATGTCTTCTTGTAGAAGGAAGAAATGAATAAGTCTGTTGTGAACAATGTCTAAAATTAAAAAAGAAAAGAAATTATTATTAAAAATACTTTTCAGCCATTTTCTAAAGTACAATACAAACATAAAAAAACAAAGTCGTCTCATACCAAAGGATAAACAGATTGAAAATTGAATAAAAAATAACAATAATAATAATAAACACATGAAAGAAAAACAAAACTCAAAAATGATAAATACATTTTTAAAAACCAAAGAGGCCATCTCATGCTGGCCCGGATTAACAAAAGTGTACTCAAACATTAGGACACATTAGAGTGTGGATAGATGTGACTTACACTTGTGACTTTTATTGTATCTTTATGGATAATTTTGGCTATAAATCAGTGAATGCTATCAGTTTACATGGTTTGAAAGTTCACTTTTATGATTTTGGGGTTGCTGCAGGAAATAAAGCAATGCTAATGATCTTTTTGATAAAATGTACTTTGAAAAATTTTGAATTTGAATAATCGTTGTTATGTTTGTGCAAGTTGACATTATTTCTAGCTTGAAGCAATGAATTGCTTAGACTTTTCCAAACCTTTTTCTATACACACAAATTATGATCATACATCATTTAAGCTATAAACAAACCTTGGAAATTCAATACAATTCTAAAAGAAAAACTGAATATTTCTTACTGCATATAATCTTTGGAGGGTTAAGCTGCTGCCCAGCAAGAAATTGTAAGAATCTTCGGATGTCCACCTTGGCTCCAACCATTTGATCTGGTCCACATGCCTGGTTCTGGGTCTCAGACCCTTCATTAACTGTAAGCAAAATGTGCACTGGATATAGTACATAATGGCAGGAGACATTTCTCTTGGTGGATGATTGGATTAGTCTCACATTAGACTAAAGAGCCAAACTGTCATGGCTACCGATCACCCAATAGTAAAACAAAGACTAATAGAAAAACCAACTATTTGATCAACTGATGTTAGGGGTGGGGACATTAACAAGTATGCAATTGGACCACTTCCTACTTGGTTTGAAATGGGTGTGACATAGGGGCTCAGGATGGGCGAGGGCTGACTTGGAAGAGAAGCAAATAGGTAACGAACAAGATTTATACACATGATGGACAGATGGACAGACAAATAGAGGGACTGAAATAAAACTCACTCTGCTTTGCAGCTCAACAAAAAGGTCAAAATCTGGAAAACAAATGCTGTGAATTTTTCTTATCGGGTTCTAGAAACAACAATTTTTAAATAAAACTTACTCCATTCAGGGATTTCTAGTTCTTTGAAATGTGTAGAAATTGTCACCTGCTCACTCTCCACCCGGAGTCTCATCTCACCATTCAGATTGGCTGAAAGTTCCTGTGGGTTATCAATATTAATGAGGATGCTAATTTAAATCAGATGAATTAAACCAGTTCATGAAATGGTTGTTCATTAAGTAAAAACAATTGGAACATTAAAATAAATGTGATTAATGTCATTTGACTGCAGACTACATATAAAGGATTAACTGTTAAGAAAAATTGTATAAAAAACTCATATCTCAACTAAAACCATTTTCTTTTTAGAACTGATTGTCTCCCGAATTCCTAAATCTACTCTGTGAGAGTAGAAAAAATAGCAAGACAAGTTTTAAAGGAACAAATCTACATGATGCTACCGCAACCATGGAGGAAGAAACATAAAACCAATTTATGTCAGTTTTTTAATTATTAAGACTTTATGATTTATATTTACCAGATAACTTCCAAGATTCTTCATTCTTTCCACAACATTTCGGAGAGATTTTAGAGGTGGCATACAAATACTAACCTAATGAGAAGAAAACAACACTATGAGCAAGATACAGAGAGAGTGGAACGAGACCATTAGTGGTAAATTGATCCGGCCCCCCTACCCATGAAAATGTAAAGATTATGGTATTGTTGCGCAGTTTTTTAAATATATTTTTTTAAGCAAGGCCAAACAGCCTATTCAAGGTGAGGGCTACACTTAGGCTGTCAACCCAAATCAAATGTCACCAGGGGCACAGTGCCACCTCCTCATGGGGCTGAAACAGGGATATAGGATCATCGGAGCCTAGCTGGTAGAGCAGCTTTTGCAAAGCAATTATTGTTAAGTGCATTGCTCAAGGGCACAAGCATCATGACCGGGAATCGAACCCACACCTTGCTGCTGATGACACAAGGCTTGGGTTGGTGATTTAGACCGCTTGGCCATGACATGTCACAAGCCACGCTATATTGACTACTTACATCAAAGTCAGGCACCGTTGGTTCACTGTACTCACTCCATAGACTCTTTGGAATAACATTTACAGGGACATCATGAACAACGTTACGACTCTGACCCGTCCTGGAAGGCTAGCAAACACATATTTGAATAAAGAGTCTTCAATGGTTTGATTTACGGCTTGAAAACAATGATTCAGCTGTGGTTTACTTTCTAATTTATTCTGTGTGTAAATATGGCAGCAAAATTAGATGCTGCACTCTGCTAAGATGTTAACACAAATACACTCAGTGAAAAAAAACCCACCCCAAAATAATTAACTAAAAAAGCCCTATTTCAGTCATTGGCAGAACGGACTTTCAACATATGGTGAAGAAAATCCTAAATTGATGTCTAATGATGTTAGTAATTTGCACTCTTACAACTATAATTTTGCTTTCTTAAAGATATTCATGTTTGTTTACAATCATAACAAAACACTCCATTCAAGGTCTTAATAAATCTGTGTTTTTAAGCCAATTCAGTAAGTCCTAAAATAGCGCCCTCTTGTGGATTAATCTCTGACATTAACCCATGATCAAAGTTAGGGCTAGTGGTAGCCAATCTGTTGGGGGTGTTTTGCATGGCTGATGCAGAGAATTAACCACGATCTCAGACTTGAAATCAAGTCTATGTTAATGTGTGAAAGTGGGGGTTTGTCTACCCAATGAAAAACTTTAATCAAAGGGATTTATTCTCTTTGGTTAGTTCCTATAAAAATTGTGTGAGACTTGCTCATAGGACAAGTTATAAATCTAAATGATATGAAACAATGATGGATGCAATAAAGGTTACTTGATTTACACAATTTAGGCAACAATTTAGTCGATTGAGTACCTTGGCTAAGTTGGCTGTTAATAGGAGTCATTGTCAACCAAACTATTAACACTTACAAGCTCAATGTCAAAGGTAAGACATGGACTAAACTTCTTGGTGAGTTTTAATTTGACAGCTTTGGCATTCTGTGCAGTTTTCATAGCTCTGACAATGTCCTCTGGGGTTACCTCAAGAAAGATCTCATTCGAATCCTCTGAAAGACCTTCCATCCGATACTCATCAAAGAAGTTACTCTAAGAAATGACAAGATAGGAATATTATTGCATCTGGCTTTACTTTAAAAGACCTATAATTTCATCTTCTTTAAAAAGACCCATAATTTCATCTCTACATATTTTTGAGCCATATTTATCTAATGAAAAATATAGGCCTAACTGTCTCTATGTAGATTTAGACCAATTTTATCTGGTGATTGTGACGTTTTTAAAGTTTGAAATAAAAATCCCATTTTTCATCATCATCACCATCATCATCTTTGAACGGGCAAGGCTGTTTTCAGTTTGCAAAGGGCGCTTTAATTGGAAAATCCTAAAAGTCTAATACGGGAAGGCCAAGACCAAGGGCAGGAGAGTGTAGTATTAGCCAGAGGGCTGTCCTGGTGTCTTTTGGACACCCTGTTTTATCTGTCATTTACATGTTAAAGTATTGTGAGTGAACAATTCGGACACCCAGTTTTTAAATTTCCAGAAAATTTGTTCACCCTTTTACTAAATCCTTGCTAAAACCTTGATTCCAAGCATGTTTAAACACGGTGGCAGCAGCCAAGGATTTATGGGCACAACTAGAGTGGAGTTCAAATTTTATCCAAACTGCTGTATATGAAACCAGATTACAGGCCTGGAATTAAACGAAGGCCACAACACAAAGACCATGGTGTCTGTTGCCCCTGATCTTGGCCTTGGTGCCCCTTCAACAATTTCCCATTGGCATTAAGGTTTTTTTCAATGAAAGTGCCATTAGCAAAACAAAATTGGCCATGCCCTCTCAAAGATGAAATTCCAGGCCTGAGGTTAGCCAGCCCAACTTGTGGCTCTCTTTTAAAGGTAGGTTCATCATTTGGTTTTGTCGACATAATGCTGATTTATAGACAAAATTATAAAGAAAGACACAATAAATTTCACTTGTGAAAAATTCAGTTGTAAACGGTGTCTACTCTTTGAGTAAACAGAAAACCTGTCAGTCTGTCACAGTATTTTCACAAGACCGTCAAACACCTCAAATTAGCGAGGTGACAGCAGGTGTGGTACCAACCACATCTCTAGCCACAGCATTCGCGAACGGGTACCAACCCTCAGAAATCTGAGAAGTATTTCATGCATGAATTGTTTCTCAGATTCAAATGTTTGAATTGATTTCGAATCAAAGGGGGCATTTCAGATGAATTTATTTCACAGGATGCTTACCACCATTACCATCTCAATAGCAAGTAAGCTTTCAGATTTTATTACACATTTTTTAGGGTCAATACCAAAGTATGATCCTACCTTTATAGATACTGGTCTGTGATCGACAGCCCAACAAGGTGGCTTGGAACCAGATCTACAGGCACTTACCGCTGTTAGCTCACACCATATTCCTCCTTTGGCTACCTTGTCATTTAGAATGAAGTACATATGGTCTGAAGTCAATCGTAGCACACACAACTGAGTCATCTTTGAGACTGTGCTTACAACTCCTGAGAATTCAAAGGATAAAATATCAACTTCTTGTTATGTGGATCAAATACAAGTTTAAAAATCATTATAATTTTCAAGAGTTATGGGCATCGAACGTCATGCTAATCCTTATGTCTAAATTAAATCATGACACAGTGACTGTCTAGCAATTTTTTAGCATCATTTTAGTCATTAATTTTGACTAATGTACTTATCCTAGAATTATAAAGAGAAAATAGAATTAGCTGTTGCAAACTGCTTACCAACCAAATGGACCTGAGGTATAAATGCAAAAATAAGTTA
>JAUELU010000041.1:1015505-1029447 GCA_032357145.1 Evasterias troschelii | reverse complement strand
CATCCAAGGATAAAATTGACAATTCTGAATACATCAGGCGCAAAGTTCAGGACACAAAGAATATGTGAGTCAAGTTTAAGCTTCCTCAAAAAGGTAAAAATATGAAAAAATTTTATCATAAATTTTTTCGCAATGGTAGTCTACCTTTATACCCTGGACTCCGTCGCGTTGTATGCAACGGAGGAGTCCAACCTGGGCTAGGTCTCACTTAGACAGCAGATCTTTTGACAGTAGTATATTACAATAATTATATCCAACAGAATTTGAAGGCTTGGGCCCATACCTCATTCCAAAAACCCCCAACACTCATCGAGGAATCAAGGGAACATTATTATATAAGCAAAGTTAATGAAGTAATTTTCATAAGAACAATTCAAGTTCATTTGTCAACATCTTCTTTTCCAATTCCGCAGTATGATCATCAAAGACGAACAAACTCCCATCTAGGATTGTACCTAAGTGTATTACAAAGTAACAAACACCACAATCATTCAGAGAAAATATTTTTACCTATAGTCCACCTTGTTAGGCTGTTGTTATGACTCTTTTTTTCATTGGTCTTACCAAAGAGAGCTATAACAGCCCAACAAAGTGGGCTACTGTATGACCCATAAATAGTGCCGATTCGCTGAGGGAGTCCGTCGTATTTGTGCTATTTATGGGGCTGCTGTTCACTTCACCTTATTATTGAAAAGGTTTAAAGCTAACCCCAAAGCGAGTGATCATGTGATGTTTCAGGAAAGATTTCTTGCCAACTCTAGTTATATTATTCAGGTCCAAATCAAGTAGGCCCTGGAAAGTTCAGACGGGAAATTCCAGACACAAAAAACCTTAATTGTACAAATTGTAGTTGCATTGATCGTCATGCAACTATAAATTCAAAGACATAGGCCTATTGTGTTGAGCACATGGTCTACATTAGTAATTGTCAATGACCAGTATCTGCACTTTGTGTAACCAAATTAAAAACCTGTGAAATAAATCGCAATAAGTCATCGGAGTCACAAGAAAATAGGGAAAACATCATTATGTTTCAACTGTTTTCAAACATTTGATTTGGATCTTTTAAACTAATTATGTTACTCATTTCTCAAAGAAAAATATTTCAAGAGAATCTTTACACCATGAACTTTGTGTAAAAGTGTAAACATTAGCTGTTTATAGTTTGTGAAGTTATTGTATGTACAGTAGTTCACCATTGAAAGAAAGCACACAGAAACTTTGCTATTTTTACCCCATTTTACAAAACATGCTTGGTCATCATTTTGTGTTGCTGACAGCTGTGTATTCCAGGCTTCTTGTTATAAAATCATTTGACCTTGCAAGTGCAACCCTTGAAATATTGTTTCTGTTAGAGGCATTGATAAATCAATTTTAAAGCATGGCCAGATGTTGCAGGTCAGATTGACTAATACCCCCCCCCCCCCCCCCACCTTGATATTTTACTGTAGACCTTATGGATTGTCCTCTTCTGCTGCCTACTTGGAGGTAAATAGATGGAACAGTGGGAACGTGCAGCTATTTAAATGCGTATTGCACAATATAGGGACCAATGAGCATGCGTCCTATTGAATTGTGAAAGCACCCCACTCCAATGACGACATGTGAATAGTACAATACCGAGGCCAAACACCAAGGATCAAATTGTAGAAATAATTTTTTTTTATAATAATGAAATTTGTAAGTCTGCATAGCAGAGACATGTGGGCATGTGAGAGGGCCAGTTTTTGGGGAGGGGTGCAGGCAGTGGCCAAGAGACCTTACTTACTTTCCCATGGAGACTTTATGAAGTAAGCGAATAATTAAAAATAGCCATTAGGTATTTGTTCTTTGAAGGAACACAAAACTGAATCAGGTTTCATTTTTTTGATTATTTGATCCAGACCCTGAATTTGAGGCAATAAGACCATCACCCTAAACCTAACACAGACCTTCAATTTGACTCTGAATAACTTGCCTAGAACCATTCAGCCGAAGTGTGGTAAACTTTAAAAATAAAATGTCACATAAATGTGCTGTAGTACTACATGTATGTGTGCATGCCCATTTATCTGCACACGGAGTGTTTACATACGCTAAGAGAGCAGAGCAAACACCTATCCTCTTGAATCTGGTAAATGAATAGACTTGTCCAAGTCTGCGACCGGGGTTGTAAAAGAGAATCACAATAAAATTGATGATATATGGGACTAAGACTTGATCAAGTTAAATTGTTTACAGCTTTTTAAAGTATACGAATCTACTTTTAATACACTGTACCTCATTCCACAAAATTCGCCCAGGATTACGTTTTTTTTTTATACTGACAATGTTTGAATAAGTTTTGATGTCTTTAAATTTACCGTCAATAATATATATTTCATGTTTTACGAAAGATAGTGAAAGTGGGATTTGTTTTCACTTTATTCCCATGGATATGTTTTGTACACAGGTGAAAAATACGCTACAAATGATGTCACTGTGAATGCAGCTGCACAATGTATACAGGCCAACAAACAGTTCTACAGTGACCCACAAGTGTATAATAAAATAAAAAACATTTTGGCGATTGGCAGTGTATTTTTTGAGACATGTTCGTGACAAGATTGAATAATTAAAATTTCACCTCACATAATCTAATTACATTTTAGCTACTGGTACTAAGTCTGCTTTTAAGCTTCTATGGTATATCATTTTACAGGTCTTTTATATATTCCGAAATAGGAGTTTCGCCCGTCAACAAATTCCATTTGTTATGTCATCGAGGTGTCACTGAGTGTCAAACCTGTAAAATAAAAATCTTGACGATAACAATAGCTTTTCTCAACTTTTGGAACAGCTAATAAATATATTTTATATCACTGTAGGCCCCACATGTAGCGTAAGGATTGGAGCTCTGTATTAGACTTCAACAACTCTATTCTACAAATCTACTAAAGCATGACAAGTGAAAGTACATCAGAAAAGTACAAGGTCAATGAAAATATTCATAAAAGTACACAGGCCAGACTTCTTTTTAACTGGTTAGCTCATAATTTCCTCGTTTTGGGTTTCTCAGCTGATGTGTCATTGAAAATTGAAAAACCACAGAAGGGTTTGTTTTAATTTCTGTTGTTTTGCTCACAGTGCTTTGTATCCATTGGCAAAGGCACTCTATAAACTACCGTACTGTTTTAATACAAAGTTCTGCTGTGCTGGAAATTTACCCCTTTTTCATAAACTGCATGTTGCAAATGCAAGCCTGTGTTTTACACATTCAGTACATTTCTGGAAATTGAAGGTTTTCATGCAAAAGCAAACAATACATGTCTGATAAGGCCACTTCCTTTGTTATCACAATACAAACAGTTTTTATGTAATTTTAGAATCTGGTACTTGTAATCAACTTTAGAATTGAACTTTGGAATGCTCTATTGGTCTGGATAGTTTGAATTTGCTACCAAGGCTGTACTTTTTTACAAAACCTGTCTGTCATTTCTGAATATATATCAGATAATCATGTTGGTAAAACCTAAAATGCATTGGTTCTGTATGAAATGATCTCTTGTGTGGTTGGGTTATTTTAAAGGTACTGGGTCATAGTTGTTTGAGGGCCTGGGGCAGTAAAGTCTGATCACCTTTTTAAAAACACTTTTTCTATTTGTGGAATAGGTTCTGACTTGTTATATTTCTAGTCATAGTGGTGTAGCAGTATGTCAATCCCCCCACCCCCCAACACCAGGCAGGTGTCATATTTGACTCTTACAAAAGTAATAACTTTTAATTGAGTAGGCCTACTGTTACTATTTAATAACAATAATTACACCAACTGTTTTAGAGAAAACAACGGCAGATGGAAGTACAGGTAAAATGGAGTGCCCATACTGAGCTGATTTTACAGATTACAAAATTAATAGGTAACTCATGTATATTATGAATTAAACTGATTTTTACTTTCTTTCACTGATTCTGTTTTATTGAAAAGGTTTCATTGAGTTAAGGAGACGATGGGTGATCCAAGTAAGAAACTAAGGTAAGACTTAGAAGAAAACTGGTTTCCTTTCACTCTCTCTGCTGTTATTCTTGTCCTGTCATAAAGGTGGATGATACTTTTTTTTCCCAAATGGTTGAGTCGTTTGATGTTTAGAAATCTTACAGACTGTAAAACAAACAGTACTGACAAAAGATTCCTTATATTTAAATTTAATTTTTGTTTGTAGCGTGTGCAAGAGAAATGAACTAAATGCATGCCAAATGGCCAAACAGTTTATGCTATCCAGAACATCAAATTATTTTGATATAATTACAAGTTGTGAGGACCAAACTTTGCTGTATAGAATTTGATTTGAAAATCATCCTCAATCTAAAGTCCAAGAATCAAGTTTGAGAACTCCCAAAGGGTGCCATTCAGTGGTCAGGTGGGGCATAATGCTGTCAGACCATGAACCAAATATCATTTTCAGCTAAGACTGGAACGGAGAAAAGCTGTAAAATTTAGAAATTGTGTACAATATTACAGATTGGAGGATGATGGTTTGGTGCATCCTCCAAACCCCTACCTGAGGAAGCAAGAAAAAGACGTTTTATTTCATCTTGGACTTGCCACGGATAAAGATGACTTGCCTGCACTCTTTGGAGATATAAAGGTATGAGCTTGCCTCGCTGCCTATTCAATGAAATGCTTAAGATGCTTGTAAATAGAACTTAAATAGAAAATGGAATAGTAAACAACAATTGATTTGTTAGGTCGGCGTAGTGGTTTCTTTCCATGCCCTCTACCTCTAGGACCCCGGTTTGAATCCTGCATGGGTTACTTTGTGGATTTTGTTTTCAGTCCCTACCTGATTGCATGAGTTTTCCTGGAATAATTTTCTGGTATTTTCCTCCCACATCTAAAACTGAAATGTTCTTCCTTGTTTTACTATAGGTTATTACACAGGCCCTATAGTGATTAAGGTGTGCAATGTTGAAGCAACATTTTGTGTTAGCTAGGTCAACCATAAACCTATACAACTTATTACCTTGAGAGTAAACACCTATTTGAGTTCATAGTAGTAGTGTCTCAATAAATGCTTCATGCCTTTTCAAGTTGTTTTGACCAGTTTACATTTTTTTTGTTCTAACATCCATCTATTTATCACATCAGTTGATTTATGATAATTTAAATGTTGCATAACTTGTGTGAACTATTGAACATAAAGGGCAAAATCAGGTCAAAAGGGCAAAATCAGGTCAAAAGGTCAGATGTTACTATACAAACTCTAATCTGTTGTAAAAGGTGAATTGATTGCTGATAAATTTGACAGTTTGTGTGCATGGGAGGTAGTTCAACACGAATGAAAAGATTTGCACAATTCATCGGCAAAAGACTTGGCATTGTTCAGGAGAATGGCTCTGTTCTGAAAGACCTGTGTTCAACCGACCGCTACTCCATGTACAAAGTTGGTTGTGTCCTTTCAGTCAGTGTAAGTATGTTTGTATCAATATTAGGTCAGGGCCAAACTTATAGCTTTGGCTTACCAGATTGCCGCTGTAGCCAAGAGCCACAGCCCTAACCAATTTTGTTTGATTCGACTTGAAGGCTATGTCACACAAGGCAATCAACAGGCAACCAGTTCCAGGCAATCTCATTTCCTTTTTCATGCAGTGCTTTGGTTGCCTCAAAATTGTCTGTAAAAATTGCCCTGTGTGACATGGCCCCAACATTCACACGAAGTGATTAGTTTAAACAAAAGTTCTAAATTATAACAAATAACAAAATAAACATTGAGAAATTGATTATAGCACAAGAAATTTGCATTACTTGGCAAAGATTTAGGAAAAAGCGGACCCTTCACTGTTGGATGTTCATTGCAAAATTCACCAATTAATGATAAAGAAAATTATTATTTGTTATTAATTCATGAATCAAATATTGTTGTCTAGAAATATAAATGATAAACATTTCATTCCATTCCAATGACAGCATGGTATGGGCATGCCATCTATATCGATTCTACTTCATGAATTGATAAAACTGACGCACCACGCAGCCTGTACTGATGTGATCTTCACTCGAATGGGGACATGTGGTGGGTTGGGTCTGACACCAGGCACTGTTGTAATCACAGATGCAGCTGTTAATGAGATGTTTGAGCCAGTCTATCAGATGGTAAGGTTAAGCACTTTGATGCATTGATATGGCTCTAACTGTAGACAATTTTGCATTTGGCTTTACAGATCCACTTAACAAAATCACTCAAACTAACTTGACTAATTATCCTTGTTTAGTTTCTGTTTAGAGTATTATTTGATCATAGTGTAAAGTTTTCCCCCCTGTAATTTTGTTGAAATTGTTGAAATTGTTGAAAATGTTTAAGTTTTTGCAGTAAATATGCAAATAAGACAGTTGCATTGGGCACAGGAAACTTAGGCTGCACTTGATGTCCCTATATTAAATAAAGTTCCTAACTGATTGAAACACACAAACCTTTTAGAAATCTTTCGCTGAGTTGGACTCTTTGTTTTCAGGGAAATAGAATTAGCTGTTGCAAACTGCTTACCAACCAGAAGGACCTATGAAAGGCATTAAAAATAGCACTCATAAACAGTTATACTGGGTTTCCATAGTTTATTTTAGGAAAGCAAGTGAATCGTCCAACAAAGCTAAGCCGAGAAGTAGCTGAAGAAATACTAGCAGCTTATGAACCTGGTGCAAAGTATGAGGTTGTCATTGGAAATACAATGTGCACTTCTGATTTTTATGAAGGTAAATGATTGTAGATTTAAGTTAATCAATCTTTAATATTGCACATGTATTTATCACATAGTGTACTTTATTTGTTAGCTATACACACATTGAGCAAGTTGGATCAAGGACCAATAGTAAACTAGTGGTTGGTTTGTGACGTACGTAGGGATGCACAAATTAAAGTCATGTCGTCATGTGCCAACGTGACAATGAGAAAATGGCAGTGCCCAGTTTATTTAAGTTTTTGGACGAAGTCATCAAATTAAGCAACAGGATGGTATTTGTTCAGTCACAGTGGTGGTAATGCTTGCCTCAGACGATCAAGGTCGAACAGTACTAACAATTGATGGCAAGCTCTCTATTGAGATAAAGTAATTATTGAGTAATGTTGCAAAAGTAATAAGAAGTTGGATTAACGTCATTATTTACTGAACTTATCTCTCCACGTGTCGGAAATGGCTATTGGTATAACCAGTGATGTGACCAGCCTCGATAGGCCATCGTCAACTAGCATGCATTAGATAGTCAAACTATGGTCCTTGATCAAACTTGCTCATACAAACTTCTTCAGTTGACATTGTAAATCGAGGAGTTCTCTGTATTACCAATGTTTGGATGCCTGACGTCCCTTTGGTTTTGTGTGCTCTATCAACCGTCTATTAAAATACCCGGATCCCTTTTGTCAAGTCCTCGATTTCAAAGGGTACACATCGCAAAGCACTCACTCATTTAATATGTAGCGAGAGATGAAGCTTGTCTTATCTCAAACCTCATGTATATCAACCCATCCATCGAAGCACAAGTGGCAAGGGGAGGTCATAGCCCTGCCTCTCTCTTGCCAACTATTCTTCACAAAACAGTTGGTGGGTCTTTGATAAAGGGGGGTGGGCAGGGGTTGCTGGGCCCAAGACCTACTCCCACTCTTGTGCTGTGGTACTAGGCTTTGCTAATGGTTGGTTGCTTGTAATAACATTTATGTCTTACTTTGTACATATGTGAGTTACACCCTTTAATTATTACCCCCTCTATTGACAACCCTGGCTGAACCACACTCTTTATTGCTAGTCAGAGATAATAATTTGTTTCACTTTCTCACATATCTATGGAATTTAGGTCAGGCTCGAATTGATGGAGCCATTTGTGATCACACCCTTGAGGACAAGATGGAGTACCTGAAGGCGGCTTATGAGGCCGGGGTCAGAAACATTGAGATGGAAGGAACGTGCCTCGCTGCTATGTGCAACAAATCAGGAATAAAAGGTTGGAGTTTCTTCTGTTGTGGACAGATATAATGTTCTCTTGCCTCCAAAGACAAGATTTTAATCTCTCAAAAAGTAGTTTGTTGGTTTGATTCCTTTCTGAATCCCACACTAATTTCAAGAAGTTTACATCATAGGAGTTTTTCTTCTGTTGTGGACAGAAGAGATATGTTCTTTCTCCTCCAAAGACAATATTTTTACAGGAGGGGAAAGTTTAATTTCTCAAAAAGTAACTTGTTAGTTCCAAGGGAAAGGATCCGGAGGGGCTGAAAGCTGTGTTTAAGTAAGATATAAACAAAAAAGTTCCTTGATTTTGCTTACATGTTCTTGTTCTGTATGTCATTAGGTGCCGTTGTGTGTGTCACCTTACTGGATCGGCTGTTGGGAGACCAGGTGACTGTATCAAATGAAGAACATGAAGAATGGGAACAGCGCCCTCAAGAGTTGATGGCAAGATTCATTTCCAAGCGACTGAAGAAGCTGTGAGCGGATACAGACTGATCGGAAATTATGAATTCAAATTTTTAAAAATGTGTAACATCTTATTTCTACAGTCCAAAGATTTCTTTTGTTTTTGTTTCATATACTTTAGCTTGATGCATGTGTCCAAGTTTAGAGGCTGTATATAGCTTTAGCAACAGCCTATTTTGCAATTGTAGACATGGATACAAGTACCCTTAGTGGGAGAGGGGCTCCAATCCATGTACTAAAAGTAAAACATTTTATTATGCTTTGAGATTATTATTTGTATTTAGACAATCGATGAAAATCATCCATTTTCCATCGTCAGTTTTTTAATGAGTTGTGCTATAAATTCATGTCTTCTTTTTTTGTATGATGAGCAGCTTAGATTATAGATTAGAGAGTCGGCAAATGCTGCATCTATGGCTCCATGGACTGCCTTTAGACCTCTAGGGAAGCACCCAACAGATTAGGGTGCCGCAGTCGCATGCAGGGGGGCCATCTTCCATTTGTTCTGGCATGAAGGGTTTGTCCACTGAAGAGGGTGCCAGATTTGTCTCTTGACATAAAGCACAAGTCAGGGTCTAGTCATTTGATCAACCACCAATAGTGGTCTCTTGCTGGAGATGGTCATGGGCATGTTGATTTCCTTGGCAGATATTGAGAGGAATTCATTCTTATGTTCAATTGGTAGTTGGAAGGGATTTCTAATCAGTGCGGGTGAAAATTCATGGTGTGAAAAGTTAAGACTTTCTATAATTTAAACCAAATTACTTGATATTGACTGAATTCACATGATGTCATCACCCAGAGTACACCTTGGTTATGCCAATCTGGAAGTCCAATGTGTGTAAGTGTGCAGTGTGCGTTTTAGGCGACGTATTTGCAGTTGGACCAGCACCTAGCCCTGGCGGCCTTTCACTTTCGTAATACACTACAGTGACGTCCTGGAGATCAGGTACCATTTCTAGGGCGGAAAATTTTCAAAGCTTCATAAGTCAAATCTTACCTGCAAGAAGCCACTAATTTCACAAGATTCACATTCCATGGCGGCATACGTTTCGCTGCGATGGGTTTTGGACATCATATATTCCTCATTAATCCGTCATTTTTGTGAAATAATGCAGCTCCCAACGTTAAAGAAAAGTCAATTTTGTTCGTTTTTTCACTGTGTCTGACGTGCGTACGCGTACATTCGCGTGTAAGATCCAGGATGCATGACACACATATCCTCACAGTGTTTGCTGTGCGTACGCGCTTATTTGCTTGTAAGACGCAGGGCGCATGACGCGCATATCGTGCGTTGTGTTTGCATGTTGTTACGCGCTGTGCTGTCAAGATACTTAGACCAAAAAGTGCGATATGAAGGTGTTGCATTTTGCGGTACCAGTATGCGTAATCTGCACCCATGCAAACATATGCAAACGCCGGCGTCTTGGTTTTTCATTATTAAAAGTTTGCAGAATGGGAGCTGCATTATTTCACGAAAATTACAAATAAATGAGGAATATGTGACGTCCAAAACCCACCGAGCGAAACGTATGCCGCCATGGAATGTGAATCTTGTGAAATTAGTGGCTTCTTGCAGGTAAGATTTGAGTAATGAAGCTTTCAAAATTTTCTGCCTCAGAAATGGTACCTATTGTTAGGACTCTATATCTTTGTACAGCACAGAGGAAGAGTCCTAGATAGGGTTAGACCAGCACCATAATTATCACTGCATGCATTTTGACTCCCAAAATGCCATACCATGTGCAGACCGTGTTTGACATCAGTGCGGTGATTCTATACCAAGGAACTTAGTATGTTATATAGGATTGCAGGGTACCAGTTTAGCAGTGTACCAGTTTAGCAGGGTACAAGTTTAATTGCAGTAATTTCCAAAAATGGATTTAGAGACACACGAAATTGCGTACCATCTCAAGAGCTTCAACCAAAAAGCAATTCCAGCAAACGTTTTTCTCACTTCAGTTTTGATTTACGATGGTTTTATCGTGAACTGAACACTGTGAATAACTTCTGGCTCAGTAGACAACAATACTTATAGGCATTGTGGAAAGCAGTCAGCATGGGATTCGAACCTACAACCTTGTGATTGCAAGCTCCGCAGTCTAACCAGTAACCACGGTGCCAATGTTGAAAGGGTGGGATTAGAGCCCATAATCTATAGATCATCTTGTTGAAGTGTCAATAAATGGCTACAACATTTAATGTTTGTTTTACCAAAGGTTTTACTAAACAAAAATAAAACTGATCAGAAAGGGATACATCAATTTATCAAAAATAACATAAATGTGTATGTACTCTGCAAAGAAAATTCCTTTTCTGTACATGTGAAATTTGTTGTTGAAAATTACTTCATTGAAATTTCATACTGAAATCATCCATCACTTAATGGATCAAACCTCAATAACTTAGATTAAAAACAAATTGGAAAAAAAGTGGTTTTGAAAAGAAAATTATACTGAAATTTGTTAAATCTTATACTCATTTACGGGAACAAGGTTTTACACAATCAGTGTAGTGGTTTGTAGTGATATATTAATAACATTAATTTTAGTCTTATATGTCGTAGTGTGAAGACATTTATATTTTTCCAGATGGTTATATTAGAAACATTTTATTTTTAGAAAATATTCTCCCGGTTGTAAATAACAGACCAATTCCATAACATAAATAATGTCCATTTCGTATAGAGAGTATTTGCAAGAAAATGAAGTTATACTAGGGAAAATGTGATGTGAACGACATAATTATTTGATGTCATAGCCTTTGGTTGTGTTCAGTTTGTCTTTTAATTACACTGTTAACCTATCTAGGAACAGTCTGTTTTCTAGAAAGTGCCTGCCTTTTAGTTAGATTGAGCAATAATCTTGTTCTGGTTTTGTAGTTCATCTCCAGGTCCAATATCTAAAACCTTTTCTTTACTGAGGTGAACGACAGAGTTATTTGATTTCACAAACTCTGGTATTAAAAGGTTCTGTTTGTCGGTGATACAGGTAAACCCATCTAGGAACAGTTTATGTTATAAACAAAGTGCCTGCCTTCTAGTTAGATTTTGAGCAATGATGCTGTGTTTTTTGTAATTAAGCTCCAGGACCAGCTCGGGATAAAACACTGATTATACAGCGCTTACAACACATCATGAAATGGTTTAGTAAAACACAAATTATGACGCTGTAAAAAATGATAGTAATGCAACAGAATGTTTACAAGTTTCTTCTTGCAAGTCACAGTAGCTTTGATAAATACAAAAGTTTAGATTCTTGTGATGTTATAAAACTGCATCAAGAAGTCCAAATTGAACGCAGCTTTTAAAATGATTGAAAGAGATATTGACATGAAAGTTGATATAAAAAGGGGTTTTATTGTAGTCTATAGTCTGAATGGTTTTGATGACATGTGCATTATAATCGTAATCCAAGTTAATAAGACATTGCAGTAAAACACATCAAGATAATCACATTTGATTCCTAATTTATTGGTTTTAAATATTGCTATAAAAATGAATATGTCCATATATTAGGAGAAGTAAGGGACGCACTAACAAGGGACCCATTTGAAGTTAAACAATTGAACAGAAAAATCATACTGTGTTTTATACTAAAGCATTGTTAATTGAATCAAAATTTCATTCCATATTTCGTCACCATATGTACATAAAAACTGTTACAAGTTGAAGTCCATGATATCAATGAGATAAATCTAATTTTCCAAGTTAATAAAGAAATACCCAAAGGTTATAAAAGGTTACATAAATTGTATTTATGTCGTTTAATTCCACCCCGTTTGATGTGTTATAAATTTACAACATTACACCCCAACTAAACCATTCTTTACCATATTATAGAGATGACTAAAAGGGGTAGATATCAAATAAATATTATAATTAAGTAAATTCATTTCTAAGCTTGGAGACTGATCTCAAATTTCACTATTATCATATTTCCCAAAGTCAAAATTATTTTTTAAAGTGCACAAACAGTACTTTCTCAAGTCTCTAATTACGGCAGTTGTTATGAATATTGTACACAGAGTTTCCCCTGCTTTTCAAACCGTCATAAAAATGGTGATAAAAACAACAAAACTTACAATTTTATAAAGTCAATGAAATTGTAAATTCTTTTAAACCATTTTTTGTCACCACGTTATTAAATAAAAATCAGCGGCAATTGAACATCAGTCACTACCAAAGCATGCATTAACATTTACTCAGCATTGGTCTAATTGGATAAATGAATAAAATAATACAATAATACAAATCTGTAACATTTTAATGTCACTTGGGGTTACATTGAACAACAAACATTACATATCCTACAAAACATAGAACATCATATATACAGCTTTTTAATGTAATGTTTTTACATACACAATATAAGTATAAATATCTTTTACACATTAAAAATACTTTTATAGAATCCAAAACACTGCCTGCTGTTGTTGGGGGAAAATACCATTATTTAAATTGTTCATTAATTTAATAGCTAATTTGTTTCCTGTCTGTTAACAGATGAACTTTGATTATTGTTTTCTCCCCTAGTACATGATCAAAATTTGGAGGTTGCCTTGCAAAGTCTGGTGCAACTTTGTTCCTTATCTAATTTCTTATTATTTGCAAGAAACCAAACTTTCATTCTTAGGCTGGTCTGAAACCTCTACTTAGCCTCTTCAATTTGTTGATATTGCCCTAGCCACAGATGAGAAATTCAACCACTGAAAACAAACCTAGAGAATATTTAAGTTTTTGCCTTAAACTGAGCATTTTGCCTGTGATACACTTTGTGTGAGCACATTGTCATTTGTCACTTGTGCTATTGTTACACTTTTTGGCACACTAATGTTACCAGCACAATGTTCAGTTGTTTATACCTGTAACCAATGATGGAATGTTCAAGTGACAAATGGATGTTCTAAAACATCCATGGTTGTAGAATTCTGCCACCTTTAGATATGAAACAATTTTTCTATCCACACGCTGAAAAAGTCACCTCGTCGCTCTACTGGATCCTCTACTATGACTGGACGATGTTAACTTAAACTTGCCTGGTGTGCATTTGGAACTGGTTAACAGCAGTATTTACAGCAGATAAATAGTGACATTGAATACAAACCACGGGAGTGAATACATCATAGGGTTTAGTTAAAACACTCTAGTAATCTTATTAGGGTTTAGTTGAAACACTCTAGTTAAAGCATTAAGCCGGTGGGTCATGTTCAACTAAATAAACTGTCAAGTGCTCTGTAAATGTTACAGTTGATAAATAGGCCTATACGGGCGTTTAAAAAGGAAAGTGTAAAATCTTAACTACCTCTTGCTTTGTTTTGTAAACAAACTGAATATTTCACTCTGAACTGATATCAAATTTAAAGGAACGTTACAGAACTGGTAATTTCTAAGATCACAGATTTACATAAAACTTACACGGTCTAATGATGATGATAGTAAAAAACACCCCTAGAAATATTTCTGTCTGAAATGCCATATTTGATGAGAAATAAATAAAACTAATTTCCGATTGGAGTTTATCGC
>JAUELU010000041.1:1001013-1015405 GCA_032357145.1 Evasterias troschelii | reverse complement strand
TCACTATTTTCTCGTGACCCAGATGGCCGATCGATCTCAAACTTCTACAGGTTTGTCAGTTTATGTATATGGTGGATCATATAAAGTGCTTACACTGTTTTGTTAGCAAAAACCAATTCTGTAATGTTCCTTTAATTTTCTTTCGTAAAACTATTTTAGGAACTTATACTTGGTGTCTTAATATTTTACATATTTATAAATATTTAGATATTTCCGGTGGGTGTTGATACTTTAAGGCACAGTAACAAGAAGTTTTCACATGAAAGTATAAAGCTAACATAACCCAAGTCATCTTAGTTAAGCTGGTTAGATAAGTTGAGCTTAGCTTAGTTTAACTTGCTGGTTACGCTAGTTCCAAACAAACATGTATGATCGTTATACAAAAGAATCTAAGAAAAACAACTTCAGTAACTGTGAAATAACAATGGTAAAGTTAATTTCAAAAATAGCATATGCATGTTTGGAGAAAGGTACACTATTTGACTGTTTTCATAAAATACAATCGCTTTTATCAATTGGCAAAGATATTTAACTGTATAAGGTGTTCATTATGAGTTGAAATAATGTTTAATTTTTAATTTTTGAGGATGAAGCTATCACAGTCAAATTTCATAGAGCTGATTAAACACAACAAGAGATGAAGATTAGTTGTGGAATACAGAGACCAGAACTCACCAATTTAGAGTCATATTACCTTTTAGTCATTGTGAAGAAACTGCAGGCAACTGCACCCAAGCTAATTGTGGGTTGGCAACAAACAACTTGCATTATCAAGCTGCAGAAATTATATTTACAAAATGCAGCGTCGTACAAAATATTAAAACTATCCACACATAGCAGTCAGCTAGAGTCTATACACAGCTGTTATTTCTTTTCTTTTATTTTGTCGGGGTGATATTTTCAACTTTGGTCATTTCCCGTCGTCGTTGCAACCTTATGCCTAAATGCACTCGGGTGTTGACAATCGTAATCATCATCAGTGAAACGATCCACACTGTCGTCTTCATACTCAGAGTTTCTTCTCTTCTCTTTGGCCTGGCAGCTTTTGATCCAAGTCCGATAGACAGTTACAGACATAAGAGCACCAGCTACAGCCGAGCATAACGCGATGATGAGGATTAACGTAGGACTGATTGGATTGGCAGGGGCCGGTTGTTGGACACAAGCCAAAGAAGGTTTAGCTTGTAATCGCTGGACTTCTGGGATAGCACGAGGGAAAGGCTCTGAAATAAGGAAAGATGATCAAAGTATAGCTCATTAATTAGTATCGCTAACTAGGTACCTTTTCAGAGGATATCGGTCTACATACTGCTAATTAATTAGTGTATTACCTACTATCTTTGATTTTGTCTTTTCGCCCTCATTTCGGTTAAACCAGCCCATTCTTCCTTCAACCTCATCTTCTTTTTCAATGTTCATCCTTAGCTTTTTCTGACTGTTCTGATCCTCACTTTTCACTTCTTTCCACTTGACTGTTTCTGTTACTTTACTATTGTGTTTGTTGTGTTGTGTTGTTATTGAGCCTTTGAGTAAGACTCTGCTGGAGTCAAAATATCAGACTATTAACAATTATTTTGAAAGTATAACTTCTAATGTCTTTATACCCTAAAAGCAAAACTGGTGAATTCATCAGCATCTACATTAGAAAAATTATTGTAAACATTTCTGAATTTATTGCTTCAGATTTGAGGTTCTATTTTAAAAATCAAAGTGAAGTCACATTTTTTCTTTGTTTAACTTCAGTTACTCACACTTGAATTTCTCGCCTTCAAGTTGTGATATTTTCTTTATGATTGAAAGTTGTTATGAATTGCAATGAAACCAACCTTTAGCAGACTGACAGAGATCAACCTCCTTGATGCATCCAACGCACTGTCCATGAGTAGGGTTGGCTTCCAGGCAGCGACGGCTACGATGTTTATGAAGCTGGCCCTCTTTGTTGCACTTGGTCCATCGGCTCCACTCCTTCCAGCCAGAGAGGTGATAGTTACGATTACTTGGTGACTGAATGGAGCTGTGCTCACCGGACGAGCCTGCAAGAAGAAGAAGACCTAAGGGCATGTTAGCATCTGGGGGATGTTATCCAGAAAAAAAGATGAGGTACAACATTAGAATGAGATGATTACTAATATCCACTTTGGGGTCAACATTTTTCTCAGACAAGACACAAAAAGACTTCATCAGAGACAAAATGTTTTAGCCCGGCAAAATAAAAAGGTCACAAGGTGTACACACTTCCTTTATTTGAATAGCGCTTTAAATCACAAAAAGACTACATGATTGGACCATATTACAATTCAAAGAAACAGAAATGTGATGTGAAAGGAGAAATGTTTGGATACTTGGGTCAGGGGGTTGGGGGGGGGGGGGAAGGGATGTCTGGGAGCAGGTAGCACGAGGAGGCTCCTAGAGGGACTAAAGGAGACGTGGTGTGGAAGGAGAAATGCTTGGATACAGGGGTCAGAGGGTTTGGGGCGATGTCTGGGGGAGCAGGTGTCTTCCAGGGGGACTAGAAAGGAAAGGGGGAAGGAAGTAATGGTAACCAAAGTAGCTTCAAGTTAACAGCTTACTGTCAAAATCAGGGCACTCTGAGATGGAGCAGACTCGTACGTCTGTCCTGGCGGCGATGCATCCATTGCCACCGTGTGCTGGAGTAGGGTTGTTACAAGTCCTTGTACGTGACTGTGTCCCCTCACCGCATGTCTCACTACACTCTGTCCAATCACCCCAGCAACTCAAACCACCATCCACTGCAATGTACAACAAGACATCATTGGTTTGTTTATTTGTTTGTTTGTTGACAAGTATTGCAGAGCTGCCAACATTGGCAATTGGGAGATACATTGAACATAATAGGGGCAAAGTTTCCATAATCAGGGAGATTTCAAATTTGTTCATCAGAACATGGGAAATTTGGTTTATTTTAAGGGAACTTTCTGCAGAATCAGGAAGAGTTGGCAGCTCTGGGTATTCACCAATAAAAAACAACATTGATAAAAGAATCAGTAAATAGCCTACATGCTAATCAGGCTGATTCAAAATCTTAAAAATAAAAAACGGAATGTGAAGATAGAATTCAAATACTTTTTTTTCCTGATAGTCAACAAAGAGAAAAGTACGTCAGCCTTTGGACAAGATGCTTTCTAATGACAACTCCAAGCAGTATAGGCATCAATATTAATGGAACTTAAATTAAACAGCTTTATTCTTCTGAAAGATACTATATCCAATCTTTGACCAATTTGACCCAATATTTAAAATTAATATTAAAAGGGCACTTTTTATAGATTTCAGAAAGTTTCAAGCTTTCAATAAAGTTTTAAGCTTTCAATAATGTTCAAAAATTCAACAACAAAAAATACCCAATCAAAACCCAACCAAAAAAACCAAAACCATCCCAATTTTTATTTCTAGATATAACACCACAATTGTAAGTTTTTATTCCCTTTAGAAATCTTCTTACCTGGGCATTCAGAGAATCCTGAGCATGTTCTTTGTTGGTAAGAGTCTCCTGAACATTGTGCGTTACCAGGGAAACATGACCGGTGTCGTTGCTGTGTACCACCATTACCACATGTAACACTACACGGTAACCATGGAGACCATACTGTCCACCCTCCAAATGATCCTAAGAACAAAAGACAGATCATTAAATATCTTTTGAAGTATAAGTTAAACTTCTCAAGCTATTTTGGGGTCTCGAGCATCTTCATATTATAGACAGACCTTACAGAAGAAATAGTTGGAGAAGAATTACATCATGATCTTGATACTTGAAGTTTCTAAATCCAAACAAACAAGTTGAGGAGAATCACCTAATGGCCCTTTTCCCTCATGCTTTGAGGCAGAAAGAGATTAGAAATAAAAAGTTATTTTCAAATCAGATGGAAATAATTGAAAAGTTACAGGCTTTCTTTGATGGCTTAAAGAAGCCAAAGATGAAACCAGTTCCAAACAGTAATAGCAAATGCATGCAGTATACATTCCAAGCAGTGATACCTACTTTGCTGTGTAGATTTGTTCTTGAGAACTTGTCTTTCTATTTACAAAACTACACAGCAAAGTAGATATATACATATGTTACTACACACTAAATATACATTGATACCTCACCATGCAATGCCTCAAAACCCATAACCTGTGTATCCCCCTCCCCCCTCACACACAGAGCATCCAAAAATATTTTTTCAGATAAACTTCAAAGAAAGGTGAGATAGCTGGATGAAATGGAGGAGCAAAAATCACTTTCTTGACACTATCTTGAACCCCGACAAATAATTTGACCCAAGATTGACCTACAAAAATCCCCGAGTATTTTAGGTTGGCTTCTAAAGGTTGAATAGTTGTTGGTTTTACTGGACATGTGTCCCTCTGGCCACGTTGCTGTAATTTCATTTTATAATTCACAAAATCCTGTCCAGTAATTATGAGCAAGACAGACAGACGATCTGTTCACCTGACTTCAAAGTGCAGTAAGAACCTAAGGGCATTTTAGGCGCACAGACCAGGAAGAACCTACTACTGGCTGTTAACTCTGTACAAGGGAAAACTAAATTTGTCACTAATCTGTATCAATACCAAATATCTGAGTTGATAAATTAACGGATATCACAGGCTACTTGGAGTCAAAATGTCTACAAACTCATCATCTGACGGTCTGTAAACATTTTGAAAATCCTTTTTTAATAGTTTTATTTTCACTAAATGTAATGAACTGTGTAACAAATGTCCTGTTTAACCAGTGTACTGCTAAAGGCTAATTGTCACCCAAGCATAGCCTTGTTGAGATTTAATTCTACCCTGATTGGATCCCTCAACCCCTAATGGGGATGTCAGTAGACTCCTTTTTGGATTCCTTGAGTGAGTGAAAACAACACTTTTATTTGCAACAAATCTACGCAAAATACCTCTCAAGAAGTGGGTGCTAGTTTTTTGTTTAGCGATTGTGGTCCAATTATGCATACCTGACCCAACACCATGGCAATGATGATACAGTTTATGTGATATGGTAGAATTATTACAGGGAAGACATTGATAAATATTACAAGAATATCATTTAAGCACCATTAGATAAAAATGATCCGACCAAGTGGAACAATTCACCGAAAACACACTGAAAAGCCTCAACTGTATACATTAATAAAATGACCTCAAAGGGGATATATCCGTACCCTGATTGCAACAACATTCTCCTGATGAAGGTATTTTACTCTTGCCTCGATCAGTGAACTCTTGCCACTCACCACTAAACTCTCTTTAAAAGGAAACCATTTTATGTATGCCGGTAAAAACTACCAAAGATTTTAATATCCATATGCCAAGCATCAGAGAACATTCCCCAGATAATTTCACCTCCAAGGTGTGTGCAGAATGACCCAGGGTGTGGTTCAATCCACAGCGTCAGTTTACACTCACCCCCCAACACAACCTAACGCAGGATATTGAGCCGTCTACTACAGCTAAAGATAAAACACTAACAGGATGAGAACTAGGGTGGATGGGCTCTGACAACATTCCCAAGGAAGTTTCCCCGGCCACTGGAAGGATGTCCTACTCAGTTGGTGAGGGGATTGAAAACAGCCCCATGTTGGCTGGGAAGGGGGAGAGTGTTGAGCAAGCAATGGGTTGGACATCATACCAGACTAAACATTACTTTTAGGTTATCAACTTTAGATCAGATGTGACCTGTTGGAGAAGGTCTTAGACACAGGTGGCACTAAGCTCAATTTCTTATTTGACAAATCAAGTGATGCCTTTGAATACAGATTTGGCATACCTTTTATGTTACAGGTGCAAACCTTTTGTTCAGGTGGTACAATTGTCACGCACCAGACACACCTATCCATATTAATTTTAATATTTTAATAATTTCTTACCAAGAAGCCCTGTACCCAGTTTTAAAAAAAAAGGAAATTTAAAACAATTTCATTCACTTTGTAATGTTAAAAAACAAAAACAACAAGATTTATCCCAAACTCAGACCCTTTAAGTATTTGTTTTCACTTTTCAATATGAAACAGGAGAGTTTTTCGTTTATGAGGAATGCATTTATCCTAGACGCCGTCAAACAGAAAGCAAATTTTCCTCCTGTGATAGAGCCACACCTTTCATGGCAACACCCCCTCCCCCACTCCCCCCAGCTGAACAAAAGTTCATCAATATGAGTTTACTTATCTTGCATATAGTTGGTACTGGTTGACATGAGCTTGGCACCTCAAGGTGCGTATTCCCTCAGGGGAAGTCAATGAGTAACATGTGGTATTTTATTGAGAACAGCTTGAATGTTTAATGTGAACCCTTAATGCCTATAATTCTGAGCCAATATTTCAACGTTGATAACAAATTGGAAGTATGGTAGTTTGGAGGCAGATGGTTATCGCTGCCCACTTAGTCAGTGATCCGATGCTACCCAAATTTAACCGGACATAGAAAATGAGCAGGTATCTGTAATCATAGTTTCCACAGGATCTTTCAGTGTGATTATAAATGTTGCAGTGATTCTTTCTCTAGTTACAACAAATGTAAAAAATTTAATTTATTAAAAGGATATTTCTTTAGGGTTACCGTAACACCCCCATTATAAACATGTCATGTTTAAAGGTTTCATGTTTAAAAAGAAATTACAGCCCTGTTTTTTTTTAAACATATGTTTTTTTCAACTAACATGTTTTCCGATTCTAGACTTGCCAGCTGACATTAATAATTTTCATAATTCAAACAATATTTTTGAGAGCAATGGATTTTTAAATGGAAAGTCTGTACTGCCCAAACTAACAATAAGAAAAATCCTTTTCCTAATAGATGATTTCCTTGATCATACCAAGTACCCCCCCCCCCCCCTTAGAGTGAAGATATTGATGAAACTTTATGGTACAGGTTCAAATCCAGCTCTTGCTAATGTCTCTCTATTCATCACAAACACAGATCAAAGAATCAGTGTGATTATACAAACATCTTTTTGGGGGTTACACTTCAATGTAACATCCCTTCTCTTTTCATTCTGAATGTTACATCTGACTTGAATAAATCTTAGTTCCTTACATGATTATCAATTATAGAGCCGGCCCCTACATGGCTAGATCTAATGCTATCATGGCGTCAAACTCTGACACTGACACCCGAAGTCCATTCATCATTATCTCAACTCAGAAGTGAATCATTGCCAAAGGTATTAACAAACATTTAGGTTTTGTTCACCTCGACTACTGCTGTAGATTTATAGGTCAGTATGAATTGAGGATTTCATTTTAAGAAGAGGGCAGATTTTAAGATCTACTGGTCTAAAAATAGATCTGCATGTCAGTATTTAGAGTGTAATCAGTTTAAATTAACAGCCGTAAATTTGTGATTTCTGTAAAATGCACATCAATCAAAATCAAATTTTGACATGAAATGCGAGACTTTCTATAAATAAGCTAAGGTGATTCAATGCTGTCAAATTGAAGAGTATCAGGGGGGAAAAAAGATAAAGTATTTATAGATGGGCCTTATTTATCTCCTAGACATGTTATTTCCCGCCCCCCCCCCTCTCATACAAAAGTGGTGTCTACATGTGCGCTATAGACATTGGTTAGATCATCTCACCCAAAGGCCGGGTATGGAATGATAGGATTCCGATCACAGGCTCTGCTTGCTATGGGCACAAATTGTGCATCAATTTGGCTTGAATCCTCCCCCCAAACAAATAAATAAATAAATAAATAAATAAATAATCGAGGAAAGAAGAGCAAAAAAGAGGAACACATTAGTTTGACTTGAACTTCCTCTCCTCCCCAAAAGGAGAAAGAAGAACAAAAAGGGGAAATACAAACAAACATGAAAACATAAACGAACATGTATATAATAAATAATACAAATATAGCTACAATAAATAAATATTTAGAAATACAAAATAACAACAAAAAACAAACAAATCAAAGTTATGCAGAAGTAGTTGGCTTTGTCATTTAGATGGGTTCTGAAACCTGCCCCAGAGATGATTTACAAACAGAGGGCGTCCTGAGGGACGAATTTACAAAGACAACTTTGCAAAAAACTGGGAATGTGCGTGTTAGCCATGAAGTGAGGTGCATGTTGGTCTAGATATTGACAACGATTGTCAACAACTAGGACAACGATTGTCAACAACTAGGACAACGATTGTCAACAACTTGGACAACGATTGTCAACAACTAGACCAGCATGCACCTCATTCCAGCATGCACCCCATCCCAAGTATGATTAACATCAAAATATAAAGTTATGCAAAAGTTATTTGCAAAATAAAAATAACAATATTTAAATGCAGTTTCAACCGGGTTGCAAAATACAAAAATAGGTGACCAATCCGAGAAACAAGGAAGCTTTTACAAATTTTACCGATCTGTGAAAAATATTTAATTTGAAAATAAACAATTTTGAAGGAAACATTTCACATTTTTGGGTAGTCTCACTTTTCAGATAGAATTCTTTGTTTTGGTTAATTCTAAATTTTTATAAAGATTTGTTTGAGATCTTTCATGCATATATTTGAATAATTAACTCTCTAGCTTGACTTGGATGGTCACATATTTCCATAACATTAATATTCATGCAGGGTGCCAGCTGGTTGTGTTTTGAATTGAAAAGATTGTCAGGCAAAATTATTGCACTCATCAAAATCCTTTTTGATGTTGATTTCCAGCAAAAAAAAGAAAATTAGAAAAAAATGAAAGAAAAAATAAAGACAAGGTACAACAACACAAGAAGACAAACTTTCTATGAGAAATTACTTTTGCTTTCTGAGTTTCAGACATATATTGAAAAGTCTTTACAATTTTTCTTGCAGTATGTAATTTTATAACATGTTTTCCAAAGTTTTATTTTATTCAAACTATGAGTGTTTCACTGTTTTTAGAAATTATACTCACTTCCAGTATTGATACTCATATAATGCTTTTTATAGGGTTGACAAAACAAAAACTTGTAAACAATTTGCAGTAAAAAAATCCCCAAATGTTGTACCTCATCTTTACAAATTGTTTGCAAAAAGAAAATATTGGAAAAACCAATTTAAAAGCAAATTTTTGCTGCTGAAAAAAAAAAATGAAAAAGCACTTTTGCATGCGATTTGCTTCCTCTGCGGGAAAAATAGAAAAGAGACTTGAAGAGTACCAGCTGGTTCATTGTTCCCTGCTTTGAATACCTATTAATCGGTTGAGCTGCTCCACTTCCTGTTCCTCACCTCCAGTTGGCCAACACGTTTTGCTGAGATAAGGACATTGCTGGTATTCTACCTTCATACGACCAATCCTGAGCAGGGATTGATCCATCACCGGTGCTTTGCACAGGAAACGATAACGTTTCAAGATAAAACTGTCTTGTGTCGTATTCTGAACCATCCATGGTGTCCATCTGGTTGTCTTACGTACTTCTGTTATGAGAGTAACCATAGGTGCAACTATTTAAAGGTGTTCACAACAGATTGAAAATGTAAATGGTAAGATTGAAAATATAAATGTTTGGGATTTGCACATAGTATAAAGATGGTCATGGTGGAAAGTTTCCCTTGAATATTTATGCCTAAATGCTGTAGTTTTTGACAAATAGGTGAAACAATTAGCTTTTGAACAAAACACAAGAAATTTACATCACTGGGTGTTAAACTTAGGGTTAAATGATGATCTCCATACCTCTGCATAGTTGTTTATTACATTCACGCGTTTCTTCTGGTGTTCCCATACAGACACTCCCTCCAAGACAATGTCTAGATCTAGTCTGGACTCCACCATTACATTTAGCTGAACATACACTCCACGCACTCCATTCACTCCATGAGCCTAGGTATAGGATAAATGGGAGGTGGGGAAATGCATAAAATGATGGAATCGATAATTTGAGTTGACTTCACTGGAATAGGTGAGCATCACAGTGGAACTATGACATCATCTCTCCTGCCTCATGGACACTAAAACAACTCAAATCTCAACTTCTAACTCACCTGTTTATTATTCATTTAGCTATTAAGGAGAATATACTGCTTTGCAAATTTCTTCACTGAGTGAAAACTGAGTGGGGCACCAGTCGCAACAATGTGAACTTTATGGAATTTTAGCTGGTTACCTGTTTATGCTAAGCAAAATTTGTCTGTGCTTAGAAAGTTTTTATGCTTACAGATTTTATGAATTTGGGCCCTGAAAAAGTCCTAAAGCTTGTCCCAATTTCATAAAGTCTGTATGCATAAAAACTGTTAAGCACAGACAAATAATGTTGCTTCAGACACAGTTTACCAGCCAACATTATTTTACATTGTTGCAACTGGTGCCCCACTCTTTTTTGCTCAGCAAAGAAGTTTGCTAAGTAGTTAATTCTGATTAACAGCTTTATGAAATTGCTGAGCAGCCAAAACTTACAAGCCAAGATGCCACAAAGCCTAGATTTATTTCAACCATTGCCACACTGATTTTGTTTTCTTAGCCATAAAACTTGCTTACCAGTATTTCCCGCTTAACACCTTCATTAAATTGGGCCATGTTTTCCCTATAATGGCGTCTTTCTAAAGGTTTACTCAGTATTTGGAGCCATGCACATTTTTTTATGCTGTGCGCGCAGACTTAAACACAGGCAAGTTGCAAGAAATCTTTATCTTGTTACAACATGCAGTTTCATCCAATGCTTAATCATGCTTCCTCTGAAATTGCAATTTTACTCTTCCAAAAAAAACCCAGCCAATAACGTAAAAGAATTAAACTGTCAAAGAACAAGAAAATGCAATGTAAGAAATATGTGCTTTTTCCTCTCTTTGTTACAGCGGAAAGGTTTCTTGTTATTCATAGGTTGATGGGGGTCAAACCCTCTTTTTTTACCGAACAGTTACAACATTACAACATCCTAATGTCTTAAATGCCATGCCTACCTCTGTTTCCACCTCATCTGATATTAAGAAAAACCTTTCAAACTTTTTAGAATGGAATGACTAAGGGGACTCGTCAAATGTTATCAAGCGTCTCCATCAGTGAAGCAGTGGCAGGGCGGCGACGCGTTTAACTAGTAATCGTTCCACTGTGTATGTTTTCAATCAACAGATAGTGTTGGTTTTAAACATAATGCATCTAAACATTGGGTTGTAAAGGCATACATGAATCAACGTTCTTTTCTATGAGTCACTTTTCCTGGTTGGTCAGAGTTAACCCCAAGTTCTCATCCATTAATAGATATTTGGAATGATGTCATTCTATGAGTAAAGTGCCACAGACGGCACTGTGACTGGCACTATGGTGGATAACCTGACCCCAATACTACCTGTATTTCAAATCCCACTAGTCATGAATCAATGCAACATATACCCAAGGATCCTTTGTAGGTTTGGTCTACCATTAGTAAAAACTTATCCAATACATACCAGTGCCATTTTCTACTTTTCAAAATCCTTGTCAGCGATTTCAGAGCAGACTAACAGAATAGTTTCACTTGAAAACTTGGAAATTGGGAGTTGAATGCACTCTTACAAACCAAAGCTTTTTGCTTTCACCTATTAAGTTTTTAAGTCTTAAAACCATTAAACATTGGAAAGATCAACTTTGAACTTTGACATCTATCCAGTGATTTAAGGATTCCCGAACCCTCTCCCTCTTTCCTAGCAACCATCATTACATGATCATAGCTTGTTTTCTCTTTGTACAATAAAGGCTGACATCCCATAGTTAGTCTCCTTTCATGTGCTCAATGGGAAAGCTAGTGGCTCTCTAGGGATATGAATTGTATTCCTTGTAATGAAGACTAATTCCTTTTATAATAAAGACTTACGGTTTCAATTAGTGTTTCATGTTACCTGATTGTTTTCTGCCATTGGGAATGCTTGTTATGCTATCAAGCTGTTCTGTAACCAATTTGCAGAGCCAGAAACCAAAATTGAAACCAAATTTGATATGTTTAGTCAACTCTTCATCATTTTTGGCAAGCATTTCTTAAGGCTTATAGAAGGTTCATGCAACATGTGTATCTTTGCATCTGTTAATGGAAAGCCAATAATGTTGTTTAACTGCAGCGATTTGTCTTATCTTTTTTCTTTTTTGGACACAAATCACTTTATCACATTGAGGGTTGAGAAAATAGACTGGTCACTTGATGTGGGTTTGGGCACTCAATACTTGAACACAGGGAATCTAACTAATCTAAGCTGAAAAGTGCTTCAAGCTTATTCCTCATATGTTTACTAACCGATAAACTGTCAACGGTGAAAAAATAAGACTTCAATGTTGAAAAATAAAGTTACAAATAAATGCTTTTTTGTGCACTTCATGCAATGATGATGAGCAAATGGTTTTAAAAAAGAAATAAAGAAATAAAAAGAAGCAATAAAAGTCATGCTCGTCAAGAGGCCATGTACCTGAATTTCTCACGACAACAGCAGTACCTGAGCAGTTAGTAACCTGTATACTGTCACCCACACAGGGGGATCCACCGCACTTAGGCTCCGGCGAATCACAGGCGCGACGTCTGCATAGACAGTTAGAGTCACCGCTAGGGTCATGGCATGGGAACCAGTCACTCCAGGCACTGTAACCTCCATCCACTGAAATGAAGGAACCGATGGTGACAATAGAGATATTAAAACTGTTGAATTAGCCTGGATCATCACAAACTAGGCCTATTGACTTATTTTAGATTCACTATTTATGTTTGAAAATTTGAATAATTTATCCTGATGCAAAATCTTTGATTCAAGTGATCGTATTGGCTAAAAGTTGCCACAGGAAAAGCTTTCAACGTTGAGGTATGGACCCTATAAAGGCAGGGTATACATTTAGTAATTGTCAAAGATTAGTATCCCCATTGTATGTACCCCAAGATATGCATAAAATAACCAATCTGTGAAAATATGGGCTCAATTGGTCATTGAAGTTGCAAGAAAATAATGAAGAATAAAAACCAAACCCACAAATGTGTGCCTGAAGCCCTTCTCAGAATCAAATTTGTTGATGAAAATTTACCTCTTTATCTTAAACTACATTACTTCAAAGGGGGTCGTTTCTAACAATGTTTTAACAAAAGCTCTCCAGTGCTCTTTACCAAGTAAGTTTTCATGCTCATTAATTTTTGGAGTAATAACCAAAAGTACACGCTGTCTTTAAGGGTCAGACAGGAGTTAACAAGATGAAGTGAATCTGGGTGACAGAGAGAAGAGGTTAGTAGAGGCTAAGTGGGCCCTGGATGTACACGCCTTATATCTAGGCACTTTGAGTTGACAACAATTACTTCATAAGGGGTGTGCAAGATAAACACGAACCTGCATCCTTGGTAAAACATAAACTCATTTTCAGAGCAATTTTTCAGTTCAATTAGAAAACTAAATTTCCAGATTTTCTAAAATATATTTTAACTGAAAACTGTATCCAAAAAGTTTGTACACTTTTGGAGAGCTTTTTACGCTACATTAATCGGCGCTCATATGTTGAGAGGGACACTTCACTCTTTCAAGCTGATGTTTTTCTTTCCTTACCTGCTCTATTTATCACTGGGCATGAAGTTATTTGTTGTATCCAACGTGAAGCATCCTTACTGCTGTGAAAAGAAGACCAGGTTTAGAGAGGCAAGATTCAAAACTTGGACAGTAGAATTACAGGTTTTGGTGATAGTACCTCAGGAATATTTGATTAGAATATTAATGATTGGGAAACAACCATTGGTGAATAAATTCAACAATTCCACTAGGGTACTCCGATAACAGTGATAGAGGTCTCGACCGAAGTCTTGGTCTCAAACAGTAACGTCTTGGTCTCGGTCTTCAGATGAGGTCTCACTCTCAGTCTCGCTTAGGACTTGTCTCCAAATTTTAGCCAGTTAATATTTGTTTTACCTTTTTATTGTAAAGCGCTTTGAGGCCTTTGTATAAAGCGCTATATAAATTCTAATTTATTATAATTTATTATTATTATTCAGGAGGCAGTAAAAAAATCACATCTACCTTAATTTTTTTAACTGGTAAACTGAGTTTTCTTAAATGGTAAACTGAGTTTTCTTCACTGGTAAATATTAAGTTTTCTTAACTGGTAACCTAAGCTTCTCTTACTTTTTGGGTTTGGTTGTACAGCGTCTGGCAGAATTGTCCCATCCACAGTAAGGATCTCTAGAATCCAGACATTCACTGAAAGAGTAAAAATCTTTTTGTAAATCATTACCGTCATCTGAAAGAAACCCTGTCTATGTAGACGTGTTATTAGGCCTTGAAAAAAATAAAAAATAAATAAATCCATTGAATACAAGGGCTGACCTTTATGTACATATGGTTTGGCTTTAACAGACTTTTCACACTATAGACTGTGCAAGTCTCGCGCATATCCGAACGAGAAAACACGTCAAACAAAGAACATTTTTATTTCTGAAATTAGATCTTTGTTTTAAATTATATCTCATGACAAAATCTGAACAACAA
>JAUELU010000041.1:976337-1000913 GCA_032357145.1 Evasterias troschelii | reverse complement strand
AGTTTTATGATCGGAGGCGAGCACAAAATTCTTAATTTTTTGCAAAACCAGAAGCTGAGGTCAAGTTTAATTCTTGGGTTTTCTTTATTATATTGTTGAATTGATTTTACTTTCATATTTTTTTATCACTTAGTATTACATTCCCAACAACATGTATAATTTTCTAGGTCATAAACTAAGTTAAACTAAAATAATTGACGAAACAAAATCTCAACCACTAAAACTTGATATAGTTGGTCCCAGAAGTTCAAATGTGCGCGAGACTTGCACAGTCTACTAATAAGTTTTTTTATATTTTTCAAAAGCAAACACATTTGAAATTAGACTAAAGTAGGAAGAATATCATGCTTGCTTATGCTGCTGTCACTGAGGTCAAAAAGCGAAACGCTCACTAGTGTTTGCACCATACAACTCTCATCCAATGATAGGTCTTTATTTGACCTCGGTGAGTGCGCTGTTTGAGCTGTGATGTCATATACAAGGGGTCTTTGGGTAGACTAACGATTAGTTAAAGTTTCAAAATGGATTAATATTCATTTGTGTAAAGCATACTTGGGTATCTGCTCTGGAATAGAAAAGTGATATGCCCATGGTTTGTTTTTCACAGAAATTGGGAAAGTATTGAGTATACAGTGCTCAACACACATTGGTGAAAGGGTTAAACACAAACAATAAAGCACACCTGTTATGAACAGAAACAAATCTTTTTCACTTAATGCACGTTCTTTCTTTTTCATGACAAAACATAACAGAGGTGTTAAGAATGTTTGAAAGGATTAAATTGGATGATGAATATACAGAGTAAGAGGAAGTCTCCACTTTTCTGCACGTCACAAAAAGGACACATTTCTTACTCTACTGAATCACAAGCATTGCTCAGAGATTCATTATACAAAGCAATTTGTCTAGTTCAGGAAATCCCATTCTTTGAGATCAAAGGAAGTAGGATATTACTGTCAAACAATGGTGTCAGGAACATAAACAAAAACCAAATCACCTAAGTAGCAAAACTTTCAAGGTTGATTTAGTATAAATATAGTTTCTAAAAATAATCCTAATAAGAACAGTTTAAATGAAAAGTTTTATGCAAGTAATGCACGAAGGAATTTAAAAAAAGAAAGTATGACCAATAAATCTACCTGCATTTTCTTTTCTGGTTAAATAACATTAAACTAAACTTTTAGATTTTGAAAGACAACAAGATTAGCTGTAGCCATTTAGACTGTGACAAAGACTCTGCTAGGGTCGAAACGTTAGGCCAGTAAAAAGAATTTCACTTATTGACCCACTTCACCTGATGTTATCATCGACATAATCTTGGTTGGGCCATTGTAGAAGTCAATGTCCCCGTGTGGTCAGTGTAGTGCGCATTATAGGCGATGTGGCGATTACAAGCTCACCGTAATTTGTACGTGCAATTTGACTACCAAAGTGGTAGGTAAACAGTTTCAAACAGCCAGCTGTTCATCTATAAGATTATTTAAATACAGAGAAACCTATGTATTTATTACACCCAGTCACTGAATACCCAGTAACTGAACACCCAGTATATGGGTTTTGAGGCATTGCATGGTGAGGTATCAATGTATATTTGGTTTGCGGTAACACCATGTGTATATCTACTTGCTAGGTAGGTTTGTTCTTTGAGAACTTGTCTTACTTTTTATTCTACTGCCGCGGAGTAGATTATTCGGAATTCTCCCGAACTCTCCTGAACACCCAGTAGTTGAACCTATACTCTGGGTGTGGCTGCTCTACATAGTAAACTTTATGACCAATCCCTGTTCCAAGACTGTTTTTCCCCAGCGCCTATTTGGTGTGTGAATGTCAAAACCCATTAGTAAAAACTAATCCGGCCAGACTGTACTGTATACTTACTTCCACATGACTCAACTTACATTCCATGTTACTTCAGGAACTACTGATCATATTGATCTATATTTGTTGGATTATATTAGTGGAACTATTTTGACTAATCAAATCAGGTTGGTTCGAAAATTTAAGACTTGTGCAGCAGACCACAAACTGACATTGATAGTACACAGTAAACAATCACTGAAATAAATACATTTTTTACCCAAATCTCAGAAAGGATATGGCATGTTTTGATTGAAACAGGATATTATTGATGTATGCCAGCACTTTCCACTAATTTACTCTGAATTTCCTGCAATTTCCTTGTAAATCACATAAATTTTCACAATATAATTAAATTCAAAATGAGAACGAACCAATGGGGAACACTTACCTCTTTGAGACGTATAGATGACATCGTTGAAGAGGTACCTTCACAACGCCAGCTGACCGTCCGACAAAGAGGGCGCTCTAATATGCAAATCAAATCAATATTCAAAAGCTATATCAGGGGAAAAGACTTAAATGTTTATCTTTACAGATTTTTAAAAACCCCAACAAAATCTTTTGGAGGACATCCTGCACAAGTTTTCACTTGTCTTTTTGAATGATTGACATCAACAAGAGATTGACACCCTATTATTATTTGATACAACTTCACGTGAATGTAACACATGGACTAAGCTTTCACTTTAAATTCTCAATTAGTTGTTTCCTTTGTTCTTATTTTGTTTCCCAAGCTTCCTTTACTCCTTGTGTATTCCAGAGCCAAATGTTGAAGCTTATGTTACTACAGGCAAGTGTCTGTGTCACGCTGGGTGTATAAGCCACTGCAGGAAGGAATGGCTTCTATTAAGAAAGTCAGTGTCCGTCAATCTAAAGCCGTTTAATTTACTTCCCTTCAAGGTAGGGGATGAAACTACAAACATGATTTCAAAAAGTCTTGATGATTGTCAACAACTTTGTCAAGCTGTGTCCGAATTGCCGGCTGCGGCTGTTGCTAAGGATAATGCTATGGGCCTCCCATGCTTCAACTCTTGTTCACATGATGATTAAGCCACAGCCAAAGCCAGCAATTTGGACACAGGCTTAAAATGCGCAGAAATGTTTCCATTGTTCCTGCTTTTTCAACCTTGAGGAATTCGGTCATAAATATAGCAATTCAAAGATGGCAATTGTAGGCTACAATGTCACCACCAGAACTGAATGCTTTAAGGTTGGCATGCTGAACATGCAATAACTTGGAGGTAACACCTTGTATAAAATCTATTGTGTGAGTTTGTGTGGTACTGGAAAGAACTGGTGGTGTACTTCCTATCAAAACCTCTGGTGTCCTCCATATCACTACATGTTAATGACAGTTTTAATATTCTGTGTGAAGAAAGATTTACATTTTGTGTTTCCATATATTTCTTGTGACAGACAGAATTGGAAAGAGTGAAATGTTTTTGTTAAACTTTATCTTATAATGTCACTTTAATTTGCGACTTTCACACGCGACAATGAAAAGTAGGTCTGGTGTGTTTTGATTTCCATCAATTTCTTCTTCACATCAAGTTATGTTTTCCAGACATAGATCAGGATTCCAATCATCAGGGAGTTGTAGCGGTGACATGTTTTTCACCTGTTCCAATTAGACGTCATATTTTCTGAGCTCGGAAATCTTGACCTTTTGACCTTGTTATTTTTTCACAAGGAAATTCAAATCACTATTGGGTGATGAGTATAGAGTTGCTCTCTTGTGTATTTGAGTTGATTTCATGGATTTTAAAGGTAGATTAACTCCACTTCGTTGGATTTTTAATTGGTACCATCGTAGGTCTTTATAAAGGTATCCAAGTTTTACCCAAAAGGCACTTTACAAGTTTTTAAAGGAGTGTTCAAGGTAATTATAAAAATAATTACAATTATAATTAGTTCTTGGTGCTTTATCTACAGGCATCTCTATGATGGCTTAATGATAGGCATGTTAAGTTTGAATATATACAGAACCATTTTACATAGCATCTTGTAAGGGTTAACAAGGTGCTGCGGATCAATCTGAAGGCAATCATGCCAGAAAACTCTGGGGTGAGCCCTTTTCTTAATGCTAAAAGTGTATAAAACAAAACAAGGACCAACCACTTTAAATAGGTCCTATCTGAAACTGCCTAAGTGGAATGTAACTAGTACTATGATAGTCATAGAGTAACTTGACTCACTTTTTACAGGGACCAAAGATTCTAATGGGTGCATTATTAATTACAAATGTGCAAGACACACCAGTTGGATTAAAACCTTTATAAGCTGATAGAAAAAGTACCCTCTGCAATGGGAAAACACTAAGTATACCACAACTTGTATCCGCCATAATACAATGGCCAGTGAGTATTTGAAGGCATCTTGTAAAGTAAGGTCGTTGAGACTTTGTACCTTTATACCCGTTGCCATGTGGTATGCCAGGTGTGTAGAGTTGAAACACTGACAAATCCAACACCCCTAGCACTGGATTTAATCCCCACCCTAGAGACACACACCTAGAGGCACTACAGGTTTCTTATCCCCTACCCCAAGGGACTCTCTGGCATTCTTGCAAGCAATGAAAAAGAAAACCCAGCCACTCTTTAGGAAAATAAAGATATTTAAGGCATAAGTGGCTTGTGTCAATACAAAGAGGCTGTTTGCTGTGGATGGTGAAAACAATCAGAATGTTGTCCTACCGTCTCTTTGTGAAGCTTGATTTTCTTGAGGGGTTCACATTGGTTGTCCTGAAAAAAGAGGAAGTAAAAAGAATTAATGAAGTTCCTACTCTTTTCCAGAACTTTGTCAAAGGCATACAATCCAAACCCCCCCTTTAAACAAAGAAAAGAAAAACCCTTTAACTGATTTTCCTTCAAGCCAAGAAACACAATTGATCATAAATATAAGTTTGTACAGGATGGATCTAAACTACAACATTTTGTAAGATCGACTTGCTTTGTCAACTTTAGATTGATTGATCGAAAAAGCTAAAAAATGAAAGAGTGTGTCAGTTATCGGAAGAAATACATTTCTGAGCAGCAAAGAACCACTGCAAGGTATCAGATGCTGAGAAAAGTTTCAAATAAGCAAGAACGTGTTTGCGTCTTGGTCTTCTTTGGTTTCCCCCCAGGAAAAGGAAATAATTGTAAGTTCACACGTCAGGTTATAAGAACTGGGGTCAATAAAGTACATTTAAATGAGGCTAAGCACGCAGCATACAACAGGTGCTCCGAGTGTCATGTTTGAATTGGGGTTTTGGTAAGTGATAAATTCAAACTCACTTAAGAGAAGGAGCTTACAATGATGGACAGGATAACTGACTTTCTTCAAGTTTATGAGCTCAGCTTGGGGAATTGTCGCTGGGAAGGAACATGAAGGAATTTTTCCCTTCTGCATTTTCTATAATTACCAACAAAAGTTTGGACGGGGCTACATCAATAGAAGATAACTTAATCAAAGAAAAGAAGCAAATAAATCCTACCAATTAAAAAGACAAAAGCGCTCAAATCATGAGATACTTACTGGAGTAATGCACAAAACCTCCAACACACAAGCATTGTCAATTCCTGGTAACTTAACAACCTTGGTTATCTTTCCATCCTCTGCACACACAAAAAAGTAAAAATAAAAACACTAGATAAAGTTATGGCTATGGCTACAGCTAAGGCTGTTGGTAGCAGTGACAACCTTGAAGAACAGGCCTGTACAGTGATCTGGTCACAGCCACAGCTGAAGCCACCAAATGTGGACACAGACTATTTCACATCAAAGTTACTTCACTGTAATCAATTTTACTTATATATCAAGAAATACTACAACCTTCATTCAATTTGTGAGAATCATTTATGAAGTTACTGGCGCTACTAGATTTTTCAAATTGCAACTTGGACAAGAAGAAGGTGAAAGTAGATTAGTTACAGACACATGGAAGCACCCTGCTATGCATCTTAAGGAGAGATTTAAGTTACACTGTCCCACTGTGGGCTAAGGGAGAGGCTGGCGCTATCTCTATGGGTGTAAGACTCTCACGGTGGGTTCAGAGTTGTTTCGGAAGTCATTGTTTTTCTTCTCCCTGCTGCTTTTTAAAGTGAAACTCTTTGAAGTACATTTTGGAGACACTGACTTGAACAAAATACTTGGAAAATTAATCAAGTTTTGAATTGTTTCAACTGTCACAAATCAACCTCACAAAACAGCTACTAATGATCTTAGGCTGGTTGTATAATTTACTAAAGTAAATAATAATTGCCAACAATCCTAAAACTTTAAATCAAATCACAACTAAACTTCAAACAAACACTTTCACCCCAAACTGTAAAGTTCAACGCATCCAAAACAATCTTGGAACCACCTTGGCAACATAATCACCCATGCTGTGAAATTAGCGTAGTATCAGCTGACCCTCAGTCAATATTCAGCATGCCGCTCTGGACATTTGAGTAGGAACTCATTTTGAGGCGATGGCTGACTGTGTCTCAGAGCTGGGTAAAGAACTGGGCTAGTCGGTCAAGCCGGGGGCAACATAGCTTGATATCTCTATGGCATTAGATTTAATAGACTTGTTTGTGAAAGGAAAACATAAAATAACAAAAAATGGTGTGGGATATGCTTTTTATTTAATGTGTTTTGTTTTGAAAGTAGTGTTACCCAGATTGTTGAAAGATTACCAAGTCAGAGTGGTTTGATTTTGAACATGATTAAGAATATGACCTCAGGAAAACATCAACAACAAATTTAGTTTGTACATTTTTATATTTTTAGGGGGCAATTTTAAGAGAAGAAGAAGAATTATTGTTTAGCTTCAAAATGGGTAACCTAGAACTCTTCAGCTTATTGCTAAAGATGATGGAATGTTTTGTCTTTTGTCTGTTTTACTATTTTGGCTGCCTCGCCTGTTAGTAGTTTCATAGGCAAGGTTAGAGGCATCCGTCTCCAGAAAAGATCAAAACATTACTGATGCCAGCAGGGTTGGACTGATGTATTAAGTAACTATTGGTTCTCAGAATCCCCATGCTGTAGTTAGGGCACTGGCCTAGTGACCAGTCTTCATTAGGAAATTATTTTAAGTGTTAATATCTTAATAATCTGTGATCAATAAGAATGATCAGAATTTCAAACCACTGGTGGTAAAGGACACAATACAAAAGTCCATCACATAAACTACCAACATTAGACAGAAAAAAGAGTTTTTGAAACCTGAAGATTGTATTCCCTCTCCAGTCACAACTTTTTCCTCTCTGGCTGCCATATTTCAGTACCAATGGCCGCTGGCAATGACACTCCCAGACGAGACGGGGCACACTACTGGGATAACCCACCAGTACAAAGCTAGTTACAGTCTGCTCCCCTAGCCCTTGGCTACGCATCTGACTCTTCAACCTCCAAACCAAGGAAGTAGTTGAAGTTTTTCACTATCCTACCCTAGGCAGATGAAACTGCAATTGTTGTCAAGAGGATTAATTGGGTGTGAATGGATCGCCGTCGGCTTTTTGTTCTGAAAATGAGACAGCTTATTCATCCTTGATATTAAATGACGGGGGCGGAAAAAGTAGAGTAGAGAGTCATTGGAAATTGGGTTTGAATTTAGACGAGTCATTGACTTGAAGTTTGTAACCCTAAAAGTTAGTTGTCTTGTAACTGACTTCAATTATTAAAGATAAGAATACACTGTGCTCCTCAAGACATTGGTGAGTCTGAAATGAAGGGGAGCAAAGAGGCAAAAGCTTTCCGTTTTTCTTTTTTGCTGGGCAGAAATTCGTTAAGCAATATTAACCCTAAAACAGCTTTTTGCAATGGGGCCCAGTTCAGACTATCCCTCAACTATTGTACCTTTGCTCTGAGATTTTCAAATACTCTTACCTGTTCCCATAAACATGACATGGTAAGTTTGGTTGTTTTGTCCTTCCACCACATCCACGACAATCTGATCAAGTCTACAAGAAAAGACAGAAAGAAACAATTTTTGTCATTGAATACACCTGTTGCTATAAAGTTTACATTGTTCTTCAGTAATAAGAGAAGGTTCAAGTCCGCACATTTACATCAAGGGCCACCATGCTGGAAATGGTTCACTTCTATTAAAAAGGAAAATAATTGAATTAAGGAACATGTTACATTGTCAGTTTGCATTTATCTACAGAATGTGTAAAATGTTTAAGGCTATGGTTGAGGTATATGATCCTGTTCCCTATGGGGTTAAGAGTATTCATAAAACACATGCCGCAAAAGATTTACTTCACTAAGGACCACAGGCTGTTTGGTTATGCGTGGGCCTGGTTGCCCATACCCTGGATCTTGGGGTTACAAAGGCTAAGAAGTCTGGTCACAAAGATCAAGAAACTTCAACCAAAGAAAATATCAAGACTACGCCTAATGCCTGAAACATATGCCATGGACAAGACAAAAACAGATCGCTGCTTTCTCTACCGGCAATTAAATCTCAACACTTAGATGTGTGTGGGTGGGATCTAGAAGTGTCGAATAAACAGTTTTTGTAAAAGGGGGGTTCTGATGTTTGGAAAAAAAAAAATTCTCCACTGATCTTCTCTGATCCTAGTGTCCAATAAATTAAAAAGATCAACGACAAAAATTGAACATTTTCACTAAAGACTACTCCCCTATAGAAGTTTGAAGACGGAATATTTGTGATTTTCCCTAAACAGATCCCCTCTTCTTAGTGACAGTTGAAATCAATAGATTCCATATGAAAAGTTGTTCACAGATTCAGCCTCACTGCTGTGATGGTACATCTGTAAACCCATAATTCTGCTTGACAAACCTGATACTCTACTCGCCTTTCCGTTTAGTTCCTTGGTCGTCTTAGGGTGAGAGAGTTGTATTTTAAGATTTTCTTACAACATGAAAAATTCAGTGCACTTTCTTAAAGAAAATGAAGAGAATAAGTTGGTTCTCTCAAGTGGCTTATAACCCTCCCATAAATGACTGGAAGGGGAAACATTTACCTTGGCCCATGAATTATGTTATCATCATTTAACCACAATTTATTCCACAAAGGAAATATGGCTTCTGTGCCACAATCGGTTAATAACTGCAGCAGATGTTTAAGTTCTCAACCAGATTTTTATTGTGAGTAATAAAAGGGTTGAGTTATAGGAAGGCCTGGATATTACACGCCTTCAGGGACCAAATGTAAAGTCATATTTATTATTTATGATGTTTGGATTTTGTAGTTATAGAAATGACATTTGACACTTTGAATCTGTAAAAGAAACAGTATGTAGGATAAATGTAAAATGAAGTTTTAGGTTCATCATGTTTCCACAAGCTCTGAATGAAAGAAGTGATAAGACGATTGTTTGGTTGACAAGAAAGATAACTTGTTCAATTCTATCGTACTCTCACTATTGCTTGGCAGTATATTGTGCAAGTCTCATAGAAGAATTGCAACCGTTGAATTGTGTGAGCTTGTTTTCTTAAAACACGTTTAAGCAATGTACGTGGGACCAAAGTCGTCAAAAAAATGTTTGAACACGCGCGAGACTTGCACGGTCTAGTGACTTCATCAGTCAATCATGCCCAGTCTATATAAATCATCTGTATAAAATACATTTCAAAGTGCAAAAGGCTGGGGCACTTACTGCTTGGCTCCTTAACATTGTTTAATTTGCTACCCCCCCCCCCCAAAGAAAGGATTGGCAAAAAAGGTAAGCTGTGTGACACATCAGCGAGGGAAGCCAGTGATTGAACGAGACGTACATACACATTTCCATAAGATCCCTGCACTGCACATTCCATGCCATTATGTGGTTGACCACTGCCTCAAAAGAGGAAGGTGGCATATAATATTTGTGGCAATTACATTGTACAGTGATAACAGCTGAAAGAGAAATTGTGTTTAACTAGGGAAGGGGAATGACCGTTGGGTGTCTGGGATAGGTCTAGTATGGACAAGGGACCCCCATGGACTGAGGGTTCAATTGAAGTTGGAAGTTAGCTGTCTGATGGAAACCATCGATTCCAATCCAGAGTCAAGTCTGTGATCGGATTAAAATGAAGAGAAATGATCAGCAGGTGTGAAGTGATGAGAGCTGAAATAGAAAATAGAAAAGTGATCATCATGCCCAAATATGGCACAGTTATGGCAAAGTATATCTCAAGAAATTTACAATCTCAACCATGTTAATTTTTAATGTTAACTTTGAGGGACCCAAACTTTTCAATTTTCTTATCTGGTATCAGTGATGTCTTGGAATGGAGCTGATTTTCCCTGGTGAGACAGCAAACTATGTCCATGGGATTTTACAACTTTGACCCAACCTTGATAACTGCCCACTGTACAGTATCAACAACAAATATTTATGGACAAATGGGAATGTTACTAAGCAAAAAGATAAAAAGGTATGAAGGACCTTAGAGATTTACAATCAGGTATTATCAACTTAAGATTTCCATTAAGTGTGAAATTAAACACAACGGTTCACTAATCCTGCTGGGGTCCAAAGTCAAGGTCCAAGCCTGTATTCTTGCTTTTTTTAAACTTATATATAAGATGCTTTTTGAGATCAAGGTCAACAGTTACAAGCCCGGGAGTTTTATGGCGTTAAACTTGATATTGTGATGGCATGCTTGATGCCCCCCCCGAGGAGACGTTAAGATGTTGCTTAAGATTCATTGACTGGTCAGGAAACCTTAGAGAGGACACACTGCTCTGTGGGAGAATCTTCAAGCTACTCCAAGGAGACAAATCAACATCTCAACGCTGATAGAATTGATGTTAAAAAAAACCAAAACATGATGACAGAGAAATTACTGCTTGTAAAATGTCTTAAATCTTTGAAGATAAATGTTTCATTTAACTTGTTTACTCCTATTGTTCTTGTTTCAATAACTTGCTTTATGGATGTAGCACAGTGTGGCTGTTCACAGCATTCAATTTTCAAAGTTAAGTGTACACATTTTTATTATTTAGATATTAGTTGTTCAAGTTTTCATCCTATAACTATATTGAGTATCAATTTTGAATGAAACCGAAAGGAATCCATTTTAAAGTGAAATAAAATCCTTGTAAATGTACCTTCTTACATTCTGAGTTAAGTAAGAACACAAGAAATGAAAATCCCTAATTTTACTCTCCTTTGGTTCAAGATTATTTCAGCAGATCATATCTTAATTCAAAATGAATTAAAAATGATAGCAATAATAGTATTGTTATCATTCTGAGGACAACTGATTCACATATATTAACCATGGCCACTCAGCATCAAGGTCAGCCCCATCTAACATCTCAAACCCCTATGGATACAATGGTTAAAGATGAAGTGCAAACATCTTGAATTCAGTTTACATCAACAAACTTCCATCTTAGACTACTGCAAGAGCAACAATAAGACGTCCACTTCAACCTACCTATGAACTAGTCTCCTCCGGAAATCATCCCCTAATGAACCCTAATCCCTCGGGGTCAGTTTGGTTCTTATTTAAGCCATTCATGATATGATCAGACAGCTGAATGGTCAGATGATCCGTTATTGCTCATTAGGAATATTTGACTATCTTCATTGATAGCAGGTGCTACATACAGCCCCACCCATGGGTAGGTGTACTAAAACCAAGGTCAAGGGAAAAAACCAATAATTATTGCAGGTACATAGACCTGATGTCCAGATTATTGATCTACCATGCAATTAATCATCATTGGGTTTTTAGGAAATGGATAATTCAAAAGGTAACATGTCAAGGTGGACCAAAACTATCCCAATTGATATGCCCAGTGGAAGCCGATGGATTGAATGATTGAAGGAATGACATCAGACCAATAGCTGCAGCAGTTTACATACTAAGCTAAATCACCGTCACCACTACCACTAAGCTAAATATACCAATGGTAACAGAAGAATTGATCGTATTTTTGATCATAAAGGGTGATAACTAGTTCAAAAGATGGTTGAGTAAAAGGGGTTCAACACGTTCGATCCATCTGGATGGTCTCTATCAGTATTATAAAGCCTATATTTTGATTTAGAATTTAACTGTGACAGAAGAAAATATAGAGACCAGTTTCCTAAATGGCGAAGCAATAAAAACCATCTTGAAGTTGAGTGAAGCATTCTTGGCGGTCTGACCTACGCTCATAACTTCCTTCACTTTGGTTACAATTCTCAAGACTTTGCTGGATGTATAGTTTATAGCCTGGCTCCAGACTATGTACACATCTGTCTCAGTGACGTCTGAAGACATCCTCTTGGGTCATTGGGCCGTCTTTAATTATCAACTTTTAGTAAAAACAATAAATTATTAACACTTACATGGTACTCTGGTAGCTTTTAACAAATCAAATTTGTAGAAATAGTTGTATCTTGTAGTGGGTGGGGGGGCATCCATAAATTTAGGAATGTTGTAATCTATACACACACGATTGTGGTATGAGGGATTTGCCACTATTGGACAATTGAAAAGGTTGAGTTGGATTGGGGATCGAGGCTTTGTAAATACAAAGAAACTATAGGAACTCGTCACAAATTAGAACAATTAGTGAAACAATTCCTTGGTATAAATATATAGGTTACCCGGTCATTTTTGGCAAAAAAACCCCCAGCCTATTTCACTTTCAAGCATTTGTAGGGAAGTTTTCCACCCTGACTATCTAATACCATATAGGCCTAAGTTATGTATAAATCTTTGAATATCAAATTGTTCAATCTTACCAATGTTGTGCACACCATTTATACATACATGTACTTCTCCACTAGTAACTGAACCTTAAGTATGTCCAGTTAGATCATAATTTAATGAAAGTGACCAGTCTCCAAGACGAACTTTCACTTACATTTTAACCAATTTTGTTGGCTTCCTTTATTTATAAGTGGTTCATTAAAGGGGTGATTATATCACTCAACCCTCACTTAGCGGGTTATTGGTTCAAATCCTTGGCTTACTGATAAGATGTCAACAGTTGAAATTATTCAACTGGGAGAAATAAAATATTCATCTAGGAACAAATAGCGAAAGTCTGGAAATCCACACCCATAACTTTAGACTCTTAAAACCCCCCACAGAATGGAAACTTTGTCCCCTGTCACCACTTTATCTGGTTGACAGTTATCAAACCAACCAAACTCCCTAAATTGGACAGATGGAGATCGACGGGCAGATCTGACCCTGGATGACCTTACAACACCAGGTCAACTTTAGGAATCCTGGCCCTGGGCACCGGCAAAAGCAGAAATCCTCTGAAAGTGAGCACTACAGATTATTTGATTACCTGTCTTGTAGCAAGACTTGAGGAGGGAAAGAGAAAGTGTTACAATGCCAAGATGACAGAGGCCACTTCAGCCAGGTCTGTATAAACTATTTATTTGCACAATCCTGTCCAAATCATTGGACCAAAGGGTAGAAAGGTTTAACTTAGGTAAGGAGAAGGGAACATGGACATTTTTGGAGGAGGGGTGGCTAAAATGATTGTGACAATCAAGACAGGTTGAAGCAAACTACAAATTGTAATCACTATGTAACATTTTCCCTCCATCTAGAAGATTGATCCCCTCAGCATTATTTATATGTTCATCTGAAGTTTGACCCCAAAACATCTTTCTTTAACAACCTGACCGGCCATTGGCCTTCTTTTTTTATAAATTATGATCAAATTTAAGCAGAAACTGCAGATCAGAACAGATGGGCTTGCACGCTATCAACTCGACACAGTCTGACCCTTTTTAAGATTCTAGATTTTTTCTTTTATTAATCCTCACCAGTGGTTCCTCAGGCAGTTAACTAATGTCATCTAATTTCCAAGTGCCACTAAATCAAATGGTGTAATTACTGTATCCTTAAACTCTGCCTCTTTGGAGTTTATAGAGGTTTTCTTGTGCTCAGGTCAGGCTACTCTAGATTGTAAAAACATTTCCCAAATCAAATAAATTGTTTTGTGAACCTATCAGGACAGTGGAACGATCAACTCCACTTCAACCTCTGCTTCAACCCTCGGGCAACCAATCAAAAAAGTTACCATAAATGTGAAAAAAGGAAGAAGAAAAAAAAGTACACATACTTTAAGGCAGTGTGTTTTTCTGTCTCCGTGGAATTATTGGGTTTTAAATCAATGTAATAGGATCTCCCCCAAGATTTTCTTCAACAACAATAAGTTAAGAAAACAGGTCAGATTTTGATATCAAAGTTCATAAACTCTAGAAGATATTTCACAAGATCTCAAGACACACTGACCCTAAGACTTGAGTAGACCTTCAGCTATGAAAAGCTCAAGGCAATTCCGTCGTTGTCCTCCCTTGTGACAATCTTAACCAACCTCATTCCTTGCTCTTCAAGGACAAAAACTATTTTAAGACAAGGTACACATAAGATTAAGTTTCTTAAACCTTAGCTACTGGAATACTCTTTTTGATTCAAGATAAGGTACAACACTGATTAGGTTTCTTAAACTTTCAGCTAATGATGTGCATACCTTTCCTTGAATCAATAAAACATAACACATTGGTAAGACTGCATTTACTGGAATGAATACTCTCTTTGAATCAAGATAAGATACAGCAAATGGAGAGTCATACAAATGTATATTTTTGCAGGAGAGACTGATTCCAAATTGCTGTAAAAATGAGAAAGTTTTTACATCGAACTCTGCCATTATTATCACCCAGTAACCATTACCCTCTGTCAACCTCAAGTTCAAGTCTGTAATATGGCAACCGAGCATGATCATAAATATTGGTGACACTTTTTCCTCGTCCCCTTAAGGTAGCTTTCCCAGAGGCTTTCCTCACATCTTTTGATATAGATCCGGTCCATTAAATATTTAGTATTTGGCTTGTGTTAACACTACAAGCTGGGCATACCTGCGGTCACATTGCCAGAGTGGCCTACTAAGTGTCAAAGATCCAAACTTAATGGCTCTTCAGTACAGAGTTGATTGAATAAGAAAAACTTGATTGCCGATGATATGGACAGGGATGTGATAGGCTGTTGAAAAAACAAACTGAACTCTGAGTGAAAAGTGCGAAAGCTTGCGAGCTCATTCTTTCGAGCTCGAAAACTTGCGAGCACAAAGCCCACTAATAACAATTATATTTGGTTTTAAAATCCCTACTCTGCAATCTGGGGTGTTATATATGGTTTTATCTTCATTTTGTTATGAATATGATGTGATTTATTATTATTTAAAAAAATATGTATATCTATAAATATAAATATATATATATATTTTTTGGGGGGGGCCCAAAAACAATGTTTTATTTTTTATATTTTATGGAAAGCAAACAAACATATTTCCTGTTAAAAACAGAAATCTTTGGTGTTTCATAAAACATGAACTGTGAACAAAATTGCTTGTCAGGAAAGTTTACCAACTGTTGCAGAATGTGAAGCAAAAGGGACTACTTTTTGTTTAAATTGAAGTCTGACTTCCAATCGTTTTTATCCCTGCCAAACACGATTGGAAAAATACTTCTGTGTTTGTGAATAGTTTTGAAAACTTATTAAAAAAACAAACCCACCTCTTTCTTGAACAAATAAGTCTCTTGTTGAGTCAGTTACAAAACACTGTTGAGGCAGTTGAGCCTCTCTCTGCCTTGTTTGTGAAATATTTCCTCTCTTCCTTTAGTGAGATGAAACAAGGTTTTTGACTTTCCAACAATGAAACAACTTTTATGGGCGGGTTGTAAGCCCCTCCTGCAAACAGTCTGAATAGTTCAATCACTCTATGGGATGTTTACCAGTCTATTTCTAATTGCGGGAATGAAGACAGGGGAGTCAACGGCCAACCAATCATCTCCTAATAATGAAAGTCTTTCCTTGAAAGGATATTGTACTTTGTGAATCAAGTCAAGAATGGATACAGGAATAAGAATTAGTCTAGAAGGATTCTCTACTCATCTTAGGTAGGATGTCATCATTCATTAATTCATCTTGCAGGTAATTAATCATGACAGTTTGGTGATCATATCAAAGGATGGCCAGCAGGGTACAGCAATGTAAAGTATTCAAGGCTACTTGTTATTTAGTTTTGGATTGGAAACATTTTAGGGAAGGTTTGGCCTCAAACAGTTTTCACTTTAACAGGCAATTCAAAACCTTGGTGTAGCATTGAAACTGGCATTGCAAGAAACAATTTAGTGTGTGTATTCCTGGCTTAATGAAAGGAGCAACACAAATTACAATTTCTTATTCAGCCACAAAGTAAGGAAACACAATTTTTGGCAACATTTTCATTCAGTTCAGTCTATCATCATCTCCCCCATCTTTTTGGCAACAAAGTTGATGATACATAATGCAAGATCTAAACACTAGGAAGTGATGTGTAAGTTGACTAATTTTTGATAATTTGAGCCTAAATTTGTTTGCCTAAAAATCAATCACGCTATTGAACCAAAATTTTCTCCTGGTAATCATTGAAGTGTTCAAAAAAAGTTGTAGTCTTTAAATATTACTAGATAACAATATCTTTAAAAAGAATGGACAATAGGCCCACATCTCTCATATTTAAGTAAAAAGCAAAGTCCTCAAACTCCTACAAACCGCGACCCTTTGGGGGAAGTGGTCCGCTATGATTTCCTCATTTCTCTCTGCGGGTAAATCAAAGTTCCCTTAGGGTCTGACTTTATGAGATTGTGGTGGCACCACCTTGAAGAAAACCAATTTCTCAATTCCTCCCAAGAGTACTTTCCTTGGTTCTCTGATCATTGTTAGTTGTCTGCGTTTCAATACATCGGACACAATCAACAATGCAGGTCCAACTTTCTCCCTTTGTGTGTCTTGACCGCAATTTGTGGAAGAATCAGGAGTCTAACGTTAGACTAGGTGGTCAGGTGTATTGAACAGAGAGAATCCAATTTGGGTTTGGATTACATTGAAGGAGGGAAAGGAAATTGTTGGCATTACAATCAAACAAATAATTGCATTACTGGTGGTTGGATAACTGATAAAAAGGTAAACACAAGGTTTTCCAACCCCTGCACTATCAATCTGTTTACAACCAATTACAATTGGGAGATATGTATCCACCTTGTATCCAACACAGCTTGCCTTCAAAAGAAGTCTTCTGTTAGCTTCTAAACAATTACTTGAAATGGGGATCTTATGGGGTGGTTGCGGATGTATGCTTGTTCGCTTCCAGACAATTCAGTTTCAGACTACTGCATGACATGCTGTGTTATGGTCATAGATTGAGAACAGAATGGGAACGCTGCCAAGAGGAAAATACCTCAAATTGATATGAATGGCAGCCCCTTGTCTTCCTCTTCTACCCTTAAACAAGGGGTGACTGAAAAGGGGAACTTCTACCCGAACAAATTTGGGACTTTGATCTACATTCAACCATAGAATGGAAGCTTTTTGAATTATCATTGCTATTCATATTTTTCAAAAAGGTGAATGAAAAGTCGAATGTCTAATTGGTCAATTAGAGTGAGTAGTGCCTGGAATCCTATTTAGGTATGAAGAAAGGTTGATCCAGCACCTCCACCCCTCACCCTGTAACATTTACCCAATATTTACGATTATGCAGCGACTTATAAATGTAATTAAAGAAGGCCACTACATGGGAACTACTTTATGATTGCCGCCATTATAATAAAATGAAACTTAATTGTTAGTGACAGAATAATGTTTCCACAGCCCACTACCCAATCAGTCTTCCTCAAGCTGAAACTTACTCACAGTCCAATGTTATATTAATAATGTGAGGTGATTGAATTGAACAGTCAGGATGTGTTTTGGTCAGCGGAATGTTTCAGAGGGACATTTTGCCCTGCTAATGGTTATAGTTATGGCTTTTGACTAATTTGGGTGGCTACCAGTTTCCCTAGAGTGCACTGTCAGTTAGAGTTATTGAGCACCAGGGTAAGTAACAACTCTGAAGGTCAGAAAAATCTCCAAAGATGAACCTAAACATTTTCACATTAAGTACTTTCTAGTTTTTGTACATAAAGAAGAGTGAAACTTGCATGGAAACATAACAAAGTCATCTTAGAGACAAACTTGAGACTGCACCACCTTTTGGTCCTAAATTGAGACGATATTTTGCAAATGCACCCTGGATACAAGAGTTTAATGTAAACAGAATACCTCCCTCAACGCTCAATGCACATAGTCATTATTAAGACATAACATGACTTGCACATAGCATAAGCAAGTCTCTCACTGCCTCTCCAAAACTTAACTCTATCTAACACACCTTTGAAGATTTGAAACGTGTCCCAGATTGTTCACTGCTACCCATTGGGGAGAAGCTAAACATAGGTACACAAATGACTTCCTCCACTAGCTTCCCCACAACAGCTTGTTGTTTCCCTCTAACCCACTCAGGGCTGGGTCGGATCTTCTATATTCCTTCACACCAGCCCTCTCAGGAGTATCGGGTTACACAGTCTTCCAGGATCAATCCCTCCACCCTCCCCCTCCTGGAATGGGGGAATTCTCTGGGGGAATCTATCAAAATCCATGGGTCATAATTCAAACACGATGGACAGAGGTCATGGTTGACGAAGACCACGCCCGTTTTTACTAGCGGTAACTAAGGGAAACCAGGGGCTTGCGATCCACAGGTAATACGGGTGCAGCCAAGTTTTGGAGAAAAAACAGCTAGACTGTGCTTACAAAGAACCAAATTAGATGACTTACTTTCAAAATTTCTGGATCAATTTAAAGTAAGCAGTCTTCAAGAAAGTATATCCATCACTTTCTGAGACTTATCTTTGAAGTGGCTAGAAGCAAGATCCTTGAGTTCGGACAATGCACATGAGCTGTGGTCAGCAGTAAAAAAGGCTTTTGTTCTTGAAAAACTCAAATCACAAAATATCCGAGTCAAGAGTGTTCGGATGTATAAGGAATTTATTTTGTTGGATATAACACGCCAACACAGTCATTGCTGGCAGAAAGGTCTGGAACTTGAATCCAAAAGTTGAAATGATTGCGTTTCCTCTCTTGGTAACCCCTGCTAAAGAAGTAGATTTCTTGAAATCTGAAGAAAATAATAACTACTTGTTTTCACCAGGCAGACATAAACAAAGTCTGAATTCAGATGAAAGTATGAAACTTTCTCATCCCTGCAATATATAAGAATGATGGACAAATAGATTGAAACACAAAGCTTTCTTGATCTTCAATGGAAAAACAAAGTTACTATTTGCTAATGCATGGGGGGGGGGGGTCATGCACTGGCTTACATCTCAAGGGGGTGGGGGTGGGGTGTGTGGCCATGGGCTTGAATCTCATCCAAGCAGCCTACAGAGTTGTTTTCCAGCAGGACTTGGAAGCGCTTATCTGACAGCAGAGCAAAATGTTAAACTAAAATAATAATCTTACTTAGGTTTGACATTCTTTGTGAAGAAGACTGGTGCTCTCTCTGTAGGAACAACATCTTTGGCCATCAGCTGATACTTCTGGGCATCCATCAGATCTCTCTGCTGCTCCATGTCACACTGTAAGACAGACAAACAGAGAACCAGTTACAAGGAATACATTTCTTTTCTTAAGACGTTTGGATTGAAGATTGATATTTACCATGAAAGGATATTTACAAACTCACTTGGGCAGATAGGCACTAAGCAGAAATTTAATGCTAAGCAACAAATAGCCATAATGGCATCAGGCCCTAAACATCACTGAGGCAATGGAGGCAATTACTGAGGCAATTACCTCCATGCCCCTGGTCATTGCCTTGGTGCCCCTTGAAATGCTCTAATAGAAATTTACAATTTTACTAAGGAAAATATGCCCTGGTGCCGTTGCCCTCTCAGAAAGGAAGCATCAGGCCTGTGACATGGACCAGTAGGATCTTACATTTTTTCGGCAAAAAGTATCAACAGTTGTGGGTACAAAAATGCATGTCTTTTGGGGGAAGTATTGGCTCTGATATGAGGTGATCCAATTCACCTGATGGCATCACTGGTTGTTCCATTTCGGAATCCCAAGTTAGTTAAGGTGCGGTGCGTATTTGAGGCGTGCCCCCACGGAATGTGAGTACCAGAATGGCACACAATGGGCAGACAGCCTATATTTACAATTGGATAAATATAGACGTAGACATACAGCCCTTAGTTCAAATTTGAGTGTTGTTGTTTTTTTCACTGTTGCGGAATACAGATTTCCTTTAGTTATTACCAATCATTATTTGTTATTGTTAAAGGATTCTAATCACAATATGCGGAAGGAATTATCAAGGCAAGGAGACCAAAATAAATGGTTTGTTATTCGCAAAAGACAGCAACTGTATGAAACAGCACAATTCCAATTAAGAAACACTAAGGGTTAGGGGACAGGTCTGGGAACAACAAAGCCTTGGTTACAGCCAAGACAGGATGGACAGAAGGTTGTGAAAGTCTAGAACCACTTTACTCTTAATCCTGTAGGGTCTTAGGGAATAATACAACAGTGTTCATTGATGTAATATCTTCCTTCCTTTATGAACCTCATTTCATCTTTTTACTCAGGTGCTTCTTAAAGGGGCGGTAAAATTGTAACTGGAAACACATCTCTAACCATGTCTTCAAATAATTTCGGATAAAAAAACTCCAGTTGAGAAAACAACAACCGCTTTGTAAAAAATTTGTATTGCTTTATGACCTTTCACAGAGTCTGTCACCTGACTCCTTTTAAAAAGTACATACTGGTGTATAAGAAACCAATGTTTGTTTCAAACTTTCTGTTTGTGAGTTTATAAAGTTGTCAAAGTTTCATACAATAAACCTGTAAATAGTAGTGCCTGTTTGCCTTGAAGAGGGACCTAACGAACAGTTACTGGAGAAGGGGCAAAAGCAATTTATGTGCAAATTGTGTTTCTAGACAACTGAGTGGGAGAGTTTGATTGATTTTCTTCCATTCATAAGTCATTATAAGAAGGTTAAATTCTGCATTAAAACATGTCTGTGGGGTAATTCTAGCAACAAATATTTTTTATTTGTCAGGAGTCATTTATTACTTGCAGTCCTCAGTTACTTGGAAAAAATCACTTTGTGTGCATGAAAAACTGTGCAGAGCCTTACACCCTTCCTCTGGGCACCCACAAAAATGTTCCATCAAGAAAGTTTCCAAAGATGAATAAAAAACAATTTTGGGGGTTATTTATACTTTCAAAAAAAAAGTTTGCCCACAAATTTGTAAGGTTTAACATTATAGTTCTCAAATGAAAGTGACGGAGGGGGAGGAGCCTGGGTAAGGGGTAGATGGTAGGTGAAGGAGCCAATATTTCTATTTGTAGCTTGAATGCTAAATTCTTTCTTCATGGGTTTTTATAAGCCTTAGGCTTGATTACTAAGTTTAGAGTCCCAAAAGTAACACAAGGGAACCATGGTCCGCCGAAGTGAGTCAAAATGCTTGCGGGGCTCAATGTATGACAAACAAAACACATGCAATATGGTGTGGTTTCGTTCTGAAGTTTCGTTAGATACTTAAGGGAGGAGTATGTTGCTAATTGATAGTTGCTTTAAGGGTATATACAAACTGCAGGGACATACTTGTAAACATGGCTCCTTCCATGTCTTCCCTAGTGGTATAATAATAGGAGCCTAGTACCCACACCCTACCACACGATGCACATTAACATCGATTACATGAGAGGAGATATTACCCCCCCCCCCCCCCCAACCAACCAATCTGCTAGCTAGCCTTGGCTCATATTTCAGAGTTGTATCCCCAGCTTGAGAACATGTTAATCTCAGTACACATGTTTAATCCATGTTCATTAGCGGCACACAAGGTATGTTTCACTTTAATATTTAGCAAGAGGGAATGAGTGCAGTTGAAAATAGAAGAAAGCATCTGCAGATGGGTTCAGGTGAGACAGATGGGCAGCTTCCTTGTCCATGAGTAATTCCACTCACAACTCCTGACGTCGCCAACAAGGCAAAATACAAAGTAGAAGCCATGCTTGCCACACATTGTCAGGTAATGTTACTGATTATAGCCATATGAGTCCAAACATGGTTGGTCATTGACATATGTCGACTTCCCTCACCTTTATGACAAAGAAGGCCTCATTGTGAAAAGGGCCCGTTAACAAACTAAGGGTGTCTTACAAGAATCTACATCCTAAGCCATTGCTTTTAAAAATCTAATCCACCTTTTTACAGCTTAAGATTTCTTAAATTAACAAAAAGAGTAAATCAATCATTATCAAGTAATAAACCACAAGGGAAACTGACTTGGTAAATTTTTAATAATTTGGGGTTGAGTGAAGAAAAATTGACTAGAGTGGGATTTGAACCTGTGACTACCGTCTAGCACATCAATCTGGAGGTATGTTAATCCAGAGGTCACAGTTTCAAACCCCACTCTAGTCAAGTTGTCTTTGTTTCAGCCAAAATTAATTACATCATTGTTAAACGTTGTCAACAATATTTACTGTGATTTGTTAGCGACTATTAAAAAATAAGCTTAGTTTCTCCCATTGATGGTTGGTAAACAATGATTGTATCTCCAAATAGAAATGGGGGGGGGGGGGTAACAGATGTGTGAAAATGCATTCCAGGTGTTTGAAGAAGGGGAAACTTGAGGCATGAGATTGCCCCCTTCCTGCGATGTATTACTCGTCTGTTCATAGTGACCGTTTCCATGCTTATCTCCTACTTTCAAGACATCACTCTCTAGCAGCTTCAGGTTTTTGTCCCAATTCCCACAAGTTGTTCCTTCCCCTTGGACATTGTTAGCGCCGGCTCTCATACTCAAGTTTTCACAACGGAGGTTTCAAGACAAAAATCAGGTCAGACAACAATTATCGGTCAGACAGTTTGACATTATGATTTCTGAGTGGACTGTCTTAATTTCTCTAAATTGTTTTGATTGCTGTAGGATAAGAGTTTGGGGACTGCATCTGTCACTTTGAATGAAATTCGTGCGTGAGCAAAACTAGCGCTGGCATTTTCCTTTGTTTATTGTCATTGATTATATCTACAACAAGCTACCTGGAAAGCAGTGATAGGAAAAATCGGACATCTCAAGGGATACACATGGCCAGCTTGCTGTTAGCAACAATACCGTGCTTAAGGTAACAGAAAATGTTGGCCTATGACATAGATTAGAAAGGGGTTTATGTTTGTGCTTGCAACAGGCACCTTACAGGCTTTACTGGTCAACCATGCTAAGCTAACCCTGTCAGAAAAGAATATTGCTAGTAAGCAATGAATATGGTAGCACTGCAAGCTTACCATACAACCAGTGCCAATTTCAAAGAGCTGCTTAAAGCAGCAAATATTTCTTTGATAATTTCTGCTATGCAAAATTGAGCAAAACATCAGCCACAAATGGTACAAGTTAAATGGTATTTTGGCTGGTAACCTTATTCTGGTAAGCATAGTTTTACTGTGCTTAGCTCCTTTTTGTGATTAAGCAACCCTGGGCCCAATTTCATAGAGCTGCTTAAGCATAAAAAGAAGCTTTCCACAACAGAATTTATGCTTACCAAAATAAGGATACCATTCAAAATACCATGTCGCATGTACCGTCTGTGACTGGTATCCTGCTAATTCTTGCTAAGTAGAACAGTCTTAAGCAATATTTACTGCTTATGAAGCTCCATGAAATTGGACCCTGGACAATGTAATTTCCTTTACACTGAAAACAAAATTCAGAAAGGAAGACTACAATATACCGACGATATGAATCTAGTTTTCTGAATGTTTAGGAGTTGATCAATGAAGACTTGGTATTGACTATTTACAAATTCCAACATAATAATAAAATGAAGAAAATGAATCAGATATCTGAGTAACGTGAGTAACCATGGAATTGCCCAGAAATTTTGGTGGTACCTGAACTTTAATAAAACCCAACATAAGGGGCTAGAAAAAGGAGAAACCTTCAACTTATTGTCACTTTCAATTTCAATGAGTGATCAAACAGAACTTGCTATTTCCTGAGGAAACATTTCAAGTTCATTTCAACAAACCGTCTGCCAGGTTGATCAATGCAGTTCAAAACTTTCCATGACAACCAAAACAGCAGCAGTAAATCTCCCACAACGAGGCCTCCATCCACTAATATTTACACCAAGACGCCATCAAAATACATCCTTGGAGTAGTACAAGATTCAATTCAGTTTAATACAAAAAAAACAAGGAGATTAGATTTACAGCTGAATTTAAAATATATAAAGAAATTACTGTGGCTACCGAAAAGCAATCAATTAAATTTATGGGTGTCTCACGAGGCACAGTGGGAGGCGAGAACTTGTGACTTTGCAAGGTTTCTTGTTTGCTCAAGATGAGAACATTATATATTACTGCTTTCCTTGTCTGCAGGTAATAACATCTTAATGTTGATAGTAAACAGACAATTTTTCAACCTTGGGACTGCAAATATTCAGAGTCAATAAATCAAAATATAATCTGAAGAAAAAAGGTAAAGTTTGTTCAGATGTACTGTTGGTGGATGAATTAGTTTGTACGAGCCTTCAGATGAAATCTGAAAGTATCAGAAATTCTGGGACATTTTCAGACAATTTCCGATGTCTTTTATGTATTGGCTTTTAATTGAATTAAAAATATTTCAAAATATGTACTTTATAGTAAGTAAAATTTGAAGCTTTGTATGGTGTAAGAAATACAATAACTCAATTTTTGAAGATGAGCAGAGGATACCGTTTGAACTGATGAGAACATCTTGAATACGGGTCTTCTTAGAACCACCACTTCTCCCAACAGAAAGGTTTTAAAGGCACTGGACACCTTTGGTAATTGTCAAAGACCAGTATCCTCACTTGGTGTATCCCAACATATGCATAAAATAACAAACCTGTGAAAAATTGGGCTCAATTGGTCA
>JAUELU010000041.1:959503-972273 GCA_032357145.1 Evasterias troschelii | reverse complement strand
TTTTGTGCATATGTTGAGATACACCAAGTGAGAAGACTGGTCTTTGACAATTACCAATAGTGTCCAGTGGCTTTAACTCGGCAATATTAGTAGAAACCCATGACTACCAAACTTTGTAAGTCGTGTTTTGTCTAGTGAGGGAAAAGGAGGGAAACTCACAAGTCTGCTTTGATTTTAAATACCTGAATGTACAAAAGGATTAGAGGTCAAACAATTTTGTTCTCTTAATTGTTAGGAAACAGCCGGCAATCAGGAAGTGGGTGGGGTAACAATACACAAAAGTCTACATCAAAGTTACTTCTTTTGCTTGGTTTGACGTTACTCATGGTATGATTCAGAAATGCATGTTCTGCTTTGAGTTGGAGCTGATAGGACTGAATGAGGAGACTTAGGGTTACACTAGGGTAAATCTGTCTTCTTCATGATGTGGTACCGTCTTCAGGAAAGGGGGGAGGAGTGTCAGAATGACCCCCCTCAGGCGTTGAGGATCACTGGCAACCATTAGGAATAGGATTGCAATCTTGGAAAGTAAACTCTTCTCCTGGCATATTGAAAGATGCCATGGGGGGGGGGGGTGGCTTGGAATCTTAGAGTGTGGGTTTAACTGATGATAATCAGGAGTCGGGATATAACTGAGTCATTTGATTTTCTAGCTCAAACTGACAGCATTGTAGTGACCTACTTCATATCTCTGATGGCCGGGACTATTTTAACCCACAGTATGAGGGGATGATGCCTGTGCTAATAATGTCATTCCTCTCTTTGTATATCAAATGAGACTAACAAGGTTCAGCTGCAGCTTATGACACTGAAAACTGCTGTCAAGAAATAAAGGAACTGTAAGATCAAATTGTACTGAACTATGAGCAGCAATAATTGTCTTTGTTCAACCCAAATTTATTTCAAAGTTGCCCACCAGTTTCCCTCTGGTTTATTACTTGATATCGGCAATAATGTTGACTACAGATGGTTGTTTTGACTAGTAAGTAATAAAAGAAACATGCACGTTTAAGTTACAGTCATTTACTTGCTCTATCACTGTCAGCAAAAGGAGAGACAAACAATAATTTTGACTGAATTACATAAATCCATGTCACAAGTCTGACTATGGATGACTGTATAGTCATCCACAGGTTATGACAAAATCTATCTACAGCTCCAGTGACTGAACTCACCTTGAAGTCTGGGTGAGAGTTGACCTGATTAGTCCAAGCAGAACGTGTATTTAACTGATACTTGAAGGATCCTCGGAAGGAGGCCTCGATGTCTGCAAGGGTGTAGGAACAGACGGCAGAGGAACGGGCCACGCCCCCTGGAGTAGCAAACACACCGAAGATTGTCTGCGTTGACTCCTCATAAAAGGTGGATTCTATCAAGGGGATTAGAAGATTAGATTTAGAATTAGAATGGTGGATTGGAAAGGACTAGCAAATCTAAATGTTGCATTGTTAAGTTAATGGTATCTTACTGATAGATTCTTAGAAAGTTTCTCCAAATGTTCTTTAACCCATATTCAGTGTTTATGGTCATTCAGCATACATTGTATGACCTATCAACAACAAAAATCAACAAAAATTGTATGCAAATAAACAACACAATAGGAATAAAGATGGAATTTGTTCTAATCTGATCATGAACAGAAATGCAACTTTGCTTTTTCAAAAAAAAAAATGGGGGAAGGAAAACAGAGGAAACTTTCAAGCACACCTGACTTTATTCAGTATATTTCAGTTGTGTGTGGCACAACATTCTGCAAAATCAATATAAGAAATAGATTTCCAGTGATCAAAAACTTGGCAAATAAAATCGGAAGCTTGAATAGTAAACATTTTCAAGTATCTTGCATTCTGGCAATGAACAATTGAATTGAGTGTTTTCTTCACCAATGTACGATTGCAAAGCTGTGTAATCTCAGCGCTCTTCAAGTCCATGGAATACAAAGCAAATAGTACACTTCATAATAATTATGTGTTCAATGTGGGGTTTTTAAGGCTATATGTGTTCACTAAACTTCCCAATTTGGAGTTTATTAAGGCTATTTCTGTTCATAAAAAATATCATTTTGTCAAAGTGCGTCACACATATTTTATGAGCAGTAGTAAGGTTCAACTTGAACAGAAGTACCACAGAATCAACAAATGCCTTCTTCACAATGGTTTTATTCATCTAAGGTGTGCATTATTAACACAAAAGGGTATTCTACCACCATGACAAGCAATACAACTGCAAATTTGATTCCATTCTCAGGGAGTGTACCGGATACGTTACGCTTTGCTGGTTATAGAGGGAACTATTTATCTACGTGTATCTATCTTTCCTGAGTGCATGGACTGGTTTTATGATCATTCTATTTTTTTTCTTCTGGATGTTTTATAATATTTACATCTGTTTAACAGGTGCAGGATGGCAAAGTACAGGTGACCTTTGATTGAACTTAACACCCAAATGTCAAATGTTGGTAAACTATGGGTTCTGGCTATGTGTGTGCAGGGAAGGGTCACATTAATGTCCCATCTGGCCTGGGGGGATAAGTGTCATTGCTGTAATTACTTGTTCAGTGTGGAGGGTGGCAAGTGGGAAGAGGCCCACTGTAGTATTTTTAATTGACCTAGAATAGCTAAACCACATGGACTACTATTCGGGACTGATCACACATTATGATAAAATAAGACATACAACAGATTGGTTGAAGGTGAGTTAAATTTAACTTCAATCCTTTAACAAAGACTTTCTGCATTAGTGAAAACTTTCAATTGGCAGAAAAATCAATCAGATAAACAGGAAAACTGAACATTTCTTAAGGTTTTCTAGGAAAAAAGGGTCTTATTGATTAGGGGTGACAGTGAAGGATGGAGACTGGAAAGTAGATGATACACAGCAGACTTGGACTAAGCATAATTGGTTAGTTGATGACTGAGGAAAGAAATTCCTCCTGTCTGTAAGAATAGGATTTTCCTTTTTTTTTTTTACAAATTTATTATGGCATAACAGTTTGGCAGGAACAAGGCAAACGGTTCCAATCTTAAACCATTTGTGATGCCTGGCATATAGATTTGCATTTCTTAAACGTGCAAAACAGTTAAAATAATATAACTTAAAACATCTGGGAAAAAGAGAGAGAAAACAAGAAATAAACAGTTCTTTTCACTTAAAATAATGAAGTAGATGAACTAAAAAAATACATACAAAAAAAAACACACAACATTTTGTTGGAATAATCAAGGTCATCAGTGAGCAATGTAACAAACTTCCTTTATATAATATTTATAGATTTTTTTTAATGGAATTCTGGCAACAAAATCACAAGATCTTTAGTCTTGATACAAAGTTTAAGTAATTAATTGATTGACATTAGTTTGCTATCTATGTTTGACAGTGTGACTCCAAGTTTTACCCTGCAACTTCCTTTGTTAGTAAATTGACTGCATTAAATTTTACCAAATCTACGAAATACCTTTTGAGAAACTGAATTCTGGCAAAAGAAGTATTTTCTTTGTACCCTATTCCAACCCTCCCCGCCTCTTCCCACAAGGCAGCTTGGTTAGTCCGAGTATCACTTACAATAGCGCCCTCTATAGAGTGAACCTCTACGGGTCGTTAGCACAGATCTACGATAAGCACATGGAATTTGGCCCTAGGCCCAATTTCATAGAGCTACTTACAACAGCACAAATAAGCTAAGCACAACAAAATCATGCTTACCAGAAAAAGGTTATCAGCCAAAATATCATGTTACGTAAACTATTGGTATCCCACTCATTTCTACTAAGCAGGACATTTTTTAGCAATATTTCTGTCTTAGCAGCTCTGGTGGTTAAGACGTCTTAAAGGGGAAGGTTCAAATCTTGCTGCCTTTGGGTTTTTCATTCAAGTGGTAAGCCATGTCGGTGAATTTAATTTGATTTCATTTCCTGAACACCAAGAAATGGAGCTTTGAATAAACTTACGTAATTCGTTGAAGTGGAATGGATAGTCTCCAGGTATTGAACATGTAATACGAGCCTTCATGAACGTTGTCCAGTTGTCTTCTAATAAATACTGCCCTCCGGTGTCGTTCTGTCAGGTGAAGGAAAACAAAATACATATATAAAGTGCTGACAAAACAAAAACCCAACTTCATTAAAAGAAAAGTAAAAAAGATGTATAAAGACCACCCAAGCTAAAGGGCATAACATGAGCGAGAAGACACCCAACCCCAAAAAGTTTTAAAAAGAGGAAAACAAAAAATCTAAAACGTGTCGGGTTAACAACCCCAAACCCCAAAGGCTGAAGATTTTTTAAACGAATCTTTGTTTTGAATACTGCGTTGATTTGGTCTTCAGCATCATCTGTTCAAATAAATGACAGTAACATTTAAGTCAAGTGTTGCTGTGACATTTATGGCCCTGACATTCACTGCCCACCTCTGCTAGTTGCTTCTAGACATCACATGGCCAAATAAAAATCTCAAAAAGTCTGGGAAAGAATTCTCAGGCTTTTGTTTCCGGCCAATCAGCAGCAAAATTATAACAAACGCCTACGAAGAACAAGAATCAAGCGCTAACATGCATGCTCACTTGCCCTCACAGACTTTCGGTGTAACAGCTGTTAAAACTTGTTCATCTCAGAATTTAAAATACAAAAAAATATTAAACAATCGTAAAATCAAAAGAATAGTTTCCAGCCTTAGACTTTGGGAACAACATCTGTTTAAAATTTCAAGAGTTTTACTCCGGATACTGAAGAAAAAAATGAGACAATTCTTGTGACATTGAGGAGGAGAAATTCCCAGAGCGCCGTTATTTTGTCCGTCTGGCTAGATCATTTGAATGGTGCCAGTTGATAAGATGCAAAGTGAGATGTCTTATCCCATGTATTAACCTTTCTCTCTCGGCCATCTTAGAAGCTTGGATACATACGGTAGACTCTCCATCATGTCTTGATGACACGTCAGTAAGGAGGTGTGATAACAACTCTTATCAACCCTTTGCAATGTTAGGTTGAGGAGTTCATGAAGGAACAGGGGCTGAACATTGCTTAGAATGATCTGCTAAAGGGTAGCTGGAGCCATGACGTCTAAATCTCAGCCTTGCTTAAATAGTTTGAATAGCTTCAGCACATTTGAATCAGTTTGAATAATGCAACTGCCAATTTGTATCAATTTTATTTGTAGAATATCCACATTTACAACAAATAAAAACAACCAAGGAGTTTTAGTGTTTATGTTACATCACATTCAATTGATAAATACAGCAGTATCAAGAAATGTTTTAAATTTATTTGGAACATTTGATAAGTTAGTTCTATTATTTTTTTGTAAAACTACATGATGTGATGCGAATTACTTGGTTTGACAAATGATGTTAAGACTTCTTTTTAAAATACCACAAAAACGAAGAAGGTCTACAGAACATTAATATGAAAGTGAGATATATCTTTGATTTTAGCCAACTTACCTTGCATACACGTGCAACTCTTGAATATATCACCTACAGAAAAATGGGAAACAATTCTAATTAGATTCTTGTTAAGTAGGATCATGGAGGATCAAGAGGTACGAAAAGTCACAAAACAAACTTCCTTTTTTTTATATCCAATTATTTATACGGTTTAACTGTAATGAATTTTGCGTTGAATTTGCATACATTCAATTAAACTAGTACTTTTTAAAATATATTTATGCTTCAGAAACCCTTAATAATGAAATAAATAAAGGATTTAAGTGTTGTTGTTGTTGTTGTTGCTAATTTAATACTTTCAGGAATCTAAACAAAGTTCTTAGGACTATATTTTATTCCCAAGCACCACACGCAACATTCATCTCAAATCCACAAATGTTCCGCTTGAATGCCTATTGAGTCCCACCCATTCTTGTCCCTCTTCTAAACAAGGACAAAACCTTTCACGCTCTGCTGCATTCTGTCTTCAGGAAAGGGACAGCTCGCGATGAGGTACCCGCGATATGAGAGAAAAAGAAAAAAAGTAACGCCCAGTTGCGTGTGACTCAGACACTGAGGAGAGCGGAGGGGGAAACCTGTGAATATGATAAGCTTCCTTGAGGTGACTAGATTGAAGGGTGCTGTCAGGGGTGTGTGACAGTGTCTTGGGCAAAGAAGGGGGGGGGGGTGCAGGCTTGGGTTTGGTTACTGGGTATCACTGGTACCAAAATCTAATTATCATCTAATGTCTTATTTATAGCATTGTAACTTAAGTTTTGTCAATATTCTACCACATAGCATTATAAGTGGCAATCATGTACACATTTAATATTAAACGTATGGAATTTGTATGTTTTCGTAAAATTCCTGTCTTCATTAAATTTACAGAGCCTGCAGGCCACAAATGAATGCTTTGAATAAGATCTGCTTTAAAAGAACTTCCCATTTTCCCTGACAATAAAGAAAATGCAAAGACCCTTATTTAACCTTTCTACCAGGATGGTGCCTGGGATAGGTGAGCCGTGGGAACCCTTTATGGTGCCACCAGCCATCAAGTAGTCTCAGTAATAAGCCTCACTCTAAACCACCAACTCACAGAAGAAGAAACTCCCTGTCACATCGGAGCATCGTTTTAATTTGTTTTCCTCTTTAACTCTAACCCAGCATCCCCCTTACCCTAAAAGCGCACTCCCAGTGGGGATTTCAATAATCAAAGGAACAATGCTAGCGTTTGAGATCGCCCAGGATTTCTTTAACTACGGGTCATCAGAAGAAGGTTTGAAGTCATAGACGCTCCCCATGGGATATCTTTGGTGAATTTGTGGGTGTGGTTCAATGAGATGGAGACCAATAGGCATTTAAAAGTTCATCCGAAACTATAGAAACTTGGGACTAATCAGATTAAGTGAAAATGGAGAACCAGGGATTTTAAGAGGTTGAACTATGACAATACTGCATGTGAGTGTCACTGGTTGCCCCCCAAAGCAAACTAAGATTGGGTGTGTAGCGTTGAACTAAACACTATTACAGAGTCAATAAATAAAAGCAATTCCTTAATGTCATTTGAAACTAGGTCATTTTCGATCCAATTTCACATTTTTGTGTTTGATTCCAGTGGGATGCCATGTCTCACGAAAAAAATCCCATCACATCAGGTCAGTCAATCAAGTGACTCTCTTGGGTCTGGGCTAAAAACCTGGAAAATCTCTTTTATTGTAATTTTATCCCTAACTCACAAATTGGGTGACATTTTCCTGAAGTCTGTTGGGAAAACTTTTTGAGGATTTTGACTCTTTAGTTTGTCAAATACCTGGGGTGATTCCTGTTTTAGAGTTCAAGTAATCCGTAATGTAGAAAGAAAAAACTCATAGCCTAATTGACCTTTAATTGTCATTGTTTTAAGGACTTCCACAAAACCCATCTTGTCTCTGATTATGTTGAGTAGCTTCTTCTTCTTTCATTCCGCACCTCTGTGAGTTTCAAGTTTTATTTCACATTCTTGTCACATTCTAGTTCGTTAGGTCACTATGGTTTGTTTGTTTGTTTGTTCCCTTCTAGGTCTGTCCAGTACAATCTGCTTTCAGTTTTGCTAGTCAAGTTTTTATTTTTTTCCAAAAAGTATTTCTGTTTAAGACTTGGTTCTTTTGAATAAGCCTCCATATATGCCTCTGCTTTATTTGTGTCTCATACAACTATTATTCTAGTCATTCTTTACGTCTTTGTTTAATTGACCTTCTATATAACTACTTGGTGTACATTTTGCAGTAAGGAAATAAATGTTAAAATGAACGAATGAATTAATCTGTACATGGGCGTACAGGGTCTCTTTGGTTTATGGGGCAAAGCGGTTGATGTGCCCAAAATTTTACATTGATATAATATAAGTAAACATTTCTATTCAATTCTTTGAGCTGTTAGCACAGAACTTTGTGGTAAGCAGAGCCAAGAATGTAGACCGTGGTGAGAAAACCAATAGAGTGAGATATGAGAACACAGTAGAGTGTAAAGCAATCAGGAAGAGACATGAGTTAAGTTAATCAATGGCCAACCAGGACAATAAAGTAATGACCATTAACCTTGCTGACCTTCTAATGGGAGAGAGACTGCCTTAATAGAGCTTGACTTACACCCCTCAATGCTAAGTACCTCATTGTAGTCATCAATAAATGTAATAATACAACACACAATAAATAAACCATTCGATAACTGGAGACAAGGCAAGAACTTGAGCCAAGTTGTCTTTGAAATCTATCCTTCCATCTAACCCTAATGCCCAGTTGACACATTTCAAAGGTGCCCAAAGGAGTAGAAGTTGGAACACACACCCACGTGCTCATATAGAAACAAACCAGTCTCTGTCATCCGAAAAACTTATTCTTTTAAACACTGTTTTTACACCTGTTCCATGGAAACTAGAAGGATATTGTTTTCTTTCTACAGACACCCACCAGATCAGAAATGTTTCTTAATGATTCAGCTCCTTTGAGACTCTTGAGTATCCGTGCTTGCCGCCACCACTTTCAAACACTTTATTTAAACCGGAGTCACAAATGTTTTAATATGGCTACTGAGTTTAAGACACATGACTTATTTTTTTTATTAAAGAGTTTCTGGTTCCCGTCAATGGTGCGATCGGTGACATAATGGCAGCCCAACCCAAAGAAGGCAACTTGATTATGAGTGAGTGACGACAGTTTTGTACTTTATTGGTAATTTTTGCTCCATCAATTAATTAATGCAGTAGTAGTTTTCACCTTTATAATCAACAAAATCACAACAAATATCTACATTATTTAACAGAGGCGGAGTGCGCCTAAGTACTTGTTATATACTCTTTGCAGTCAACCACTCTAAGTGTCCATAGAGATGAAAGCTTCCCTCATGGAGTATTCCCCTTACCCTATGACTAGTAAACAATCCATCTGAAAACAAGACAACCATCTGTTAACCCTAAGCTTGGATTTCCACATTCCATCCATCAAATATCTCAGCTCTTCAGTCTGGCTTGTTGGCCACTTCTTTTGTTGATGAACTTAGTTTTAAATGTCTAGAAGTATTGTTTTAAATGCTGACAGCTGTGGAGTATCCTTCCACTCGGGGTTATGGACAGAAACCAAACTAAGAAGAAACCATTTCAAGCTTATTCTATAGAATAAGGCTTTGTTTTGCATTTTTTTAAAGGTTTTATTTTATCAGACTTTTCAGAGTTTTTATAGGCAGTTTTTCTTTCAGAAAAGTGGTAAACAATTTGAGCCGTAAAATGCATTATGGTGTGCTATTGCTTTGTTAGTCTATTTTTGGTGGTGTTTCATCTGTCAATTTAGTTCAAATACTCTGGGTTTGATATATTTACAACCATCTCGCCTGGCTTGGAATTGCTACTGAAGTAAACGCCCCCATAAAATGCACCAGGAACAGTCACCTTGGAAGTGTTATTTGCTAGATTTATCAGGTTGTAACTCCATAAAAACATGTCACCATTCCACGGATTCCCTTGGTTGATGAACTGTGAGAGGTGCTTAGTAAATAATTGGTTATTAAACTAAAAATATCAACACAGACTCAGCCGCTTTTAAAATCTATGTCAACACAGTGAACGATTTCCCTTGTATTAGCGGGCAAATTGCTACACAAAATGCATCAGTTGCTACTCAAAAATCAGGAGTTGCTACTCAATGTTAGCATTCAGTGTGCAAAAATCAAGTTCAGTCTAAATATTTGGCTATGCAAAATTGCTGGATGAAATTGTTCCCTGCAACAATTTGAGTTCTAGTTATGTGAAGAGATCAAGGACAAATCTTGAGAATGACACAAACTAAATCTTGATGACATATTTCCCTGAATGATAAATGTTAGAATCTAAAGTAACAAGGCAAGCTAGTGTTACTTGAGAGTGAAAACATTCCCAAACCCCATGATTGTACATTTCAATAGATTTCTATTGACTTGACAGACAAAAATTAAAGAGACAATTTTGAAAGGGCCTCATTTCATCATCTGACTGAGCAAGAATTGAAATTCAGCAGGTGATACAAAAAAAGCACATTTAAGCAGGGAAGCTGTTCTACACACAGCTCCAGTTGGCTGTGCTCACCAAATATGGTATGGAGGCTTTAGTAGGGCGATAAAATTACTCCCCTCATTTTCAAATCTAATTTACTGGACTGCCTGCTACATGCACCTGTTGATACACTCCAAAAACCTAATGGAACTTGTTTAAGAACAATGATATATTCCAGACAATTATGTGAGGGAAACCGGGTGAGGCAATGGGAGGGAATAGTACTCTGGGTGGGGTGATGGAAGGGAGAGGCCAACCCTTAAAGTGGTAATTACATCCTTAACCCCTACCCACTGATAACACCTCCATTACAGTGTTATTTGAATGTATAGCAGTGTTGTTGTCCACCGCCCCCACACCAGCCTCTACTGCTATCATGGCCAACATTAGACCAACCTGTCACACCTGACTTCCCATGCACACCTGTTTCTTGTGGCCCACTATGCCTCATCTGTACTAGACTGCACCAGACCCCAGCGTGTTACAATTACATAGCAGACTCTACAGAAGTTGACTTGTCACAGTTTTGGCTGATACTCTGAAAATGTGGTTTTGATCTTTTCATTTTCAGTATACTGATGTGAAGAAAACCAGGAGGATCTGACTCTGTTTTGAATTTATTAAAGATTAAGCAGATGTTAACTTTCAGAAAATTTGTGAACCAAAAAAAATTAAATGGGAAATATTTTGGCTGTCATTAAACTGTTTAAGCAACAGGATTAGTTGATATTCATTAATAATGTAATTGGTGTGTAGAGAGGCTAAGTTTAATAAACATAAAGTGTTTTAAAATGACGCCTTCTGGAAATTGTAAATAAATACACAATGAGCGTAAAGGATTGAATTGTTGACAGTTTGTCATATCTCTCTACTTATACAGATCTCTAAACCTTGAAGCTTCAACACATCTCAGGTATAACGTCATTTGTTTTTTTGGTTATTTGCCAGCATGCCAGTAATCTTATTGTTTCACTAGTCTGTCACCTGTCTTACTGGTGCTAATTTCAAATTAAACACCTTTTAACACTGAACTAGCCAGTCAAACCACTTGGAGAGAATTTTGACTTGTACCCGTGTGTTTTAACTAAAATCTGTGCAACAGACCATTGTAAAAGGAGAACACCTAAAAGGAGAACACCGTATTTCAAGTACACTTCTCAGAGTGGTTATGATATTATTTTGTTGAATAGTTAATAGTCAGTAGTGTTTCCATTTATGATCTAGGCTGAGAGTTCAGCCTCCAGGAAGAAGGATTTTTCCTTCGGTTGAGAAAATGAAAACTTATTTAAAATTGCAAATCAAGTGTGAATCAAAAAAATAAGTATAACCATTTTACAATTGGCAAAGTAAACCCGGTGAACAAGTTTTACTCCAAAGATGGTTGGAACTACTTTCAACAAGAACAATTTTAGCTGAAAAGGTCCAGTCAAGTGATGACTAAGTTGGCTGTCTTTTCTTAAACCCTAGATATATATATATTTTTTTCTTTTCTTTTGGGGGGGTTAAAGTCTGGGGTGAAGGATCGCTGAGGAGCCTGAAAGTTAAGATGCCCCCGTCTTATGAAAAGATGCACCAGGATGTGAGATGCTTTCTTGAATTAGATTCAAGGCGGTTAGTCTCTCTATTGCCCGCCTCTCTTAATCCTGTGACGGCAAAAATCTATGGTTGTTAAGTCTATAATTCAGTTGATTTTCCAAACATTAATTGTACTGGTCATTTTGTGTTGAAGCTTTAAAGTACGTTTGGCAGTGCAGATATAATGACCTTCTAGTTGAAGGAATTAGTTTCACTTACATTTCCTTTACCATTTGGACATTTATTTGTGTATAATGAGGACTAGATCTACCATAAGGCATCAAAGTTTTGAGTCCGTTTTTTCCTGTTTTAAAACATATTTTGGTGAGTGAAATCCATGCAGCTGGTTCATATCTTCAATGTGACAGTTGCCATTTGCAAGAGTTGTTGACTTCTTTTGAGATATGGCAACAAGCCAATAAGCTTGTTTCTAATATGTTCAACCAGCCAATGACAATGTCACCGGGAAGCCAACCAATCAATACGCTTGTCTCATAGATGGCAAGGAGCCAATAGGAAGACTCATTGACCGATAGCTGACACCTGGTTCCTACAGGGCTACTGGTCACAAGATGATTCACCGCATATTAACTATTCATATCCAACAGAGAAACTTGCAGGTAACTTTGCTTCCATCTACACAATTATTCTCTCCTCTTTCTGTCAATAGAAAACTCCTTAAAAGTACATCTCAAGTATTGTTAACTTTCTTTGAAATGAGCCCATAAAATGAGCTAGAAATGTTACTATAAAACAACTTTCTGGTACAAAGAAACCAAAGAACCCTAAAAAGTGCCTTACACTTTGACCTGTAAGCCCGACGATACCAGCAAAGAAGATGACAAAGAAAAGTTCAGTTACAGATGTGGAAAGAAAACCCCCAAAATAGGGAAAGCCCATCGGTTGGTAGGGACTGAAAACACAATCTACATGCAAAGCTCAAGTCTGGAGTGGGAGCCGAGTCAACAGAGGTGAAAGGCAGGTAGGCAGAGAAAGAAACCACTGAGCCAAGCCTGATGCCTGGTTGGAATTCAACTCAAACTCCCCTGAAATACAATAATGAACACTGGGTCATGAACAAATCTCTAACAGGGTAAGGATGAAAAACTATATCACTGGAGAAAAGCCAAAGCAATATAACTTATACTTAATGGAAATAATGCTAGATTTGGAAGTGATTGGGAGGGGGCGGGGGGGGGGGGGGGGGGGGGGAACAC
>JAUELU010000041.1:920312-959118 GCA_032357145.1 Evasterias troschelii | reverse complement strand
CCCCCCCCCCCCCCCCCCCCCCCCCCCCCCCCCCCCCCCCCCCCCCCCCCCCCCCCCCCCCCCCCCCCCCCAACACGACGACACACACACCCACACACCACATTTTTTAGCCCCTGGATCACCAGCAGATGGTGATGATGACTTCATAATTCAGGCTTTTGTCTGGATGATAAATTATCTTAAAGGCAACATTCACTCTAATAATACATCCAAGTCTTGTTCCCTGTGTTCAAAAGCAATATTGATCAATTAATTCCATTTTATCAAAATGGGGTCCGACTATAGATTCAAGCTTATAGAGGATAGAAGGTAGCAGCTGTCATCCTATTGGTCAGTGCTTGACCAATGAGATTATTTTGAAGTATCATGCTGGTCTTCCCTTCAGCTTGGGATTCAATTAATGAAACAGTTGTCTACATTTATTTACAACTCAAGGGCATTGTATAAAGGTGACCCTATAATCAGAGCTGTTTAAATCTCATCAGTAGAGCTGCCATTTTAACGACAAGGTAACATTTTCAGGCTGGTGACAGAGATTGTCCCATCAGTGTGTAGTGTATGTTGAGAGCAAGTTTGTTTTAGTTTTAGTTACTTCACTTAAAGAGCAAGTGTATCACTGGGGTGATCGATGGTTACATGAAATGTTTATCATGGGGTGAAGCAAGTCAGCAGGTTTTCAGCAGGTCAAGCAACATGTTTGGGTTTGTTTTCTTTTTAGTACTTTAAGTTGAGTATAAGCAAACTGACTAATGTTTAAAGAACTATGACTGCTTGAATGTGAGCCATCAAGGACCATTTAGTGTAAACTAACTTGGACAGTAAATCTGGACATTTTTGAGAATTTACGAAACAAATTTCGATGGATTTAACCATCAAAATCAGAAACAAAACAAAAACAAGAACACAAAGGTTGAAAAAAGAAAGGAGCATCTTATGAAACTGATGTCCCAGTATGATGATAATGGTATATTAATTTTATTCCCCCCCCCACCCCCCAAAAAAAGAAATCAAATAAAAAATAAATAAATAAAATATAAAACTAACTAAGTACAAAAACCATTATCCATATCATGTCTTCTGAAATTTGTCCCGGTTTGAAAACGACCATTACATACAATTCAAAATCAAGAACTTTGTCTCAAAATCCAAGTTGGTTTCCTCAAGATCCAACCTTCAAGAATGATGGTTCACTGAGTGACAATATGATTAAGTGATTTTGGCTAATTGGGATACACATTCCCTGATGTCGTCCTCTCATCAGTTTGTTCTGAATCGTCCATTTTGTAACCCCTCACCCTCTGGGCAGAGGGGAAGGACCCTCCCCTCTGAGCAGAGAGGAAGGAAGAAGAGTTTAGTTTGAAATCCTTTCCTTCAGATGAGAATCAGAACTCCAGATTTTGTGACAAAATATATTGGCATGATGAAATTCAGTTTGTCAGGTCAGGGATTCCAATTTTGAGAGGGCTAGTCTATTTACATTTCTCATAGGGCACTGCCATTTGAACATCTTAAAGTCTGTGGGAAACTTTGGAATAGGGCACCAAGGCCAAGACTAGGGCAACAGAGGCAGAGGCATCTGCTTAATTCCAGGCCTGGTGTGTTGTATTGAACTTTTAAAAAGGCATTTATTCATTGGCTCAGTTTATGAATAAGAATCTTAATAATCGTTCACACTGCTGCAGCAACTTTCTTCCCATTCTATCACACCCATGCAAAATATGACTTCAACATCAGGAACAAATACTTTCTTTCTGGGCCTGGGGTGAAGGTGAAGGTAATGAGGGGGTCGGAAGAACACAGGGGGGGGGGATTGAAGGTGACAACAAACATGAAAATAAGGTTTTCCTAAAAACCATAACAGTTACCCTGGCTATAACCCGCTAGAGGGACAACAAAGTCCCCAAAGACAGTCAATATAAAATGTGAGGTTCCTTAAGGAAATTGTGACAAACCTCTGTCTGTGTTTGTTCCAGAGGAAAACACTAAAGTGCAACAACACATAGCCTTAAACATAACTTAACAAAACAATTGTGGTTATACTGCTTCTAAAGATGTTGGCCCAACCCTCAGGAATCTATGTTATGAAAATGATTACAATTATTTGGTTGTTTTCTGGAAAACTACTAAAAGTTACATTTGTTCAATGGAACCTGCTTTACAGGACCCTTGCTGGAAAAAACCCAAGATAAATTGATTTTTCCTCCCGCATACTGTCTCTTTAATACAGTTTTGTTGACAATTCAAATCATGCAGCCATTCTGATTGAAGACAAATGCTCAACCAATCCACACGGATTTCTGGAATTCACACGATCAACGTAAACAAGCCAACACCGAATCTCTAGCTACAGGTTTTCCTTTGGAGTCCAAACTTACACAAGAGGCTTCAAGCATGCTGAACATTTTCAAATCAACAGCCCCGGGAAAAGGATGCTTCACATTGCCGTCATAAAACAGCCCCCCCCCCCTCCCTCACTCTTTCTCCTACAGAAAACATCTCTGAGCTAGTGTTTCTTTTGATACCGTTTCCCTTCCTCTTAAGACCCAAGAGGGGGAATATCAATCAATGATGCCCTCGGCTTGAACCACTCCGCCCGGCAGATAATATTTACTGTCGAAGAAACAGCCTCTCAACTGAGGTGAAAAAATCCTAGGTCTACACTCAAGACACACGTAATAATGTACCTTCACTCCTTTTCCTGTGACACCTTAGGGTCTGGAACTCTCATGAGAGAGAAAGTTGGAAATTGGCTGACATAATACTTCTCTTATGTGCTACTGGAAACAGGTGAAGACCCCCAAGGGTGCTTAGAGCACCCAACAGGTGTTTACACCCCCCTCCACCAATCCCTACGCCATCTTTCCTTATCTCAACATCCCTTCAAACACCATGTTAACATTAAGACATTTATTTCTCAACTAGCTAAACAGCTTCCAGTTAAATAAAGGTATATTACTTCAAATGTTTTAACTAATAAGAAACAACTCCTTAGAGAAATCTCAAAGTAACCAATGAATAATCTTGACTCACCGCCATAACCTACAACCGACATACAACTGTTACAACACAATAACAAATAAACAAATAAACTAAACAAATCTATTTAAAGTGATAGACAAAAGAAACAAGACTAAAATATTGCTTTCCTTCTGGGAAATAACACTTGGAACTGTTTGAGGAAACCCAATTTCTGGAAAGCTTGAATTGATTTTAGGATAAGTTTTGAGACTGTGAGAGTGTTGTTGCAGCAAATGTCAGGAACTTGGACCGACTCTTTTCAAGATCCATGTAATATATGCTTCCTTGCAAAACACAAATTGACCTAATAAATAACCAAAAAGTTCAAAGTGATAAAAAAATGAATTTGAGGAAAAATGGTTGGCAAAAAGTATCATCATCAAACAGAGGAAAGTACTAATCTGAATGGAGTCTGACTTGTTATTAGTATCGTTTCAACTGCAAAAATATTTTAATTTTTCTAATAACACACTAATTTGTATTTGTATACTGGCGAGCTATTGCGTTAACAAGCTTTTAAAAAAAAATAAAACAACTATAAATACATTCGGAGCAACAACAATGAAATAGCCATCACAAAAAGGAACCATTAACTGCAAAATTTACAATAACAAAACTTTTCAGAATAAGCTCCCGACTTAAAAAACATTTTATTATTATTGATTTCAGTCACCAGATGCTGGGTATAAATTTGTATATGTTTTTTGGTCAGCAGGACTAGTTTCAGACACGTAGAGCTGACCTAGATGAATGGGAATGGGATAATTACTTAACTCAAACACAATGTAAAACCTGGTTATGAAGCATAATTACTGACTCTCCATTAATTAACAACTTCGGTTCAGCCTAAGCTAGGAACGTTTCAGATAAATAGCCTTTTAATAATTGCTGATGTGAAATACTGTAGGGCAAACCAAACAACTTTTTTTAAAGGCTGTTTTTGATAAAGTGTTTCTGTCTTTTTGCGTTATGGGAAAACAACACAGGTCTCATGTAATTTTGATTGATGATTTTAACTATAAGCTAATCAGAATATTCAAGAATCTCAAGTGAGATCTTCCTTTAGCCACTTTAAAAATTTAACAAGTCTTCAAAACATTTAGTCTGAGAATTCCTTTTTAAAGAAAGGGAGCTAGATGACACCCAGGGTAGGGAAACACTCAACATGGAATTAAATAAATCAACAACAACATCAATTAAAGGGAGATAAACAAGTTACTTACCTTGCCACAGTTGGAAAACTCCACAGCCCTCTCACGGAAAAAGAAGTAGACCCATGGTCCGATCTCGTAAGATGAAATAAAGTTTGGCTCTGTGGAAGAAGAGAGTATGTCTTTAAACAAACAAAGAACAAATATCTATCATTTTTCAAGGTAAGAAGAGCTTTTGTATTGAAAGTCACTGTTTTTCCCAACTTTATTTGGGGAATACCTTTAGTTTGTCAGAATTAATTATCAGTTGGTTGTCAGACAGCACTACTTGTTTTGAATTGATAAATAAATTACGTTTCAGCTTTTTGGTAAAACGTTTCTGAATAAGGTAACAAAATTCACTTTCCAATTGGATTAGGAAACAAGAGATTTTCCCCAACTTCACATCAGACAGAAAAAAATTGTGAATTAAAAATAGTGGGAATTGTTTTTCATTCCAACTGGATTGACTTGTGTATGGACACCTGATGAAAATATGGTTAACACTACCTGGAGATGCCTTCTAACAATGGTGATTGGATGTAACACTTTAATGGAAATGTTTTAAACATTTGTCAATGTTTTAACCTGGAAGTGGCAAACCACTTTGACAAAATCTTAAATTCCTGCATCCTGAAACTCTCTAAAACCTGCTGTTTCCGGAAACAGTCAAAATTTTCACGGTCTGTACATGAAAATGGTAACCGTTGGTGACAAGACTAATTGGTATTGGACCAATGGCAACAAATTAACAAATCAAGAGCTATACACTTAGCCTGTGTCGCTGGAAAACACTTCAGAATGGATATCCCATAAAACTGAAGACTTAAAAGCAGGTGAACGGACTTGAAGATCTTTGATGATTCACAAACACACTCTTAAGACTTGCAGACTACGTCTGCTCAGACGCCAGCATGAAACTGCACATTTCTTTCCTTTACAGATCTCCTTGTATTTCCTTAGCTCAGACGAATATAAAATTTTGATAAAGTTGACCACTGGTCTTCCCTTTCCCACTTGTTTCCCAGCTACATTCAGCTTTGTGATTCACAAATTATCTTAAGACTACTTTCATTATGAAATTAGTGTAGAACCCTAGGGGTTCATGTTGGAACATTTGTTGGGCAAGGAAATGTAGCATGTGCGTGTCAGTTACCAGCTGCAAGTTAATCTCTCATCAACTGGGCAGCTCAGCTCAACAAACTCCCGCCTTCCTATCCTTTTTACAAAGTCTATTGGCAGAAGCTTCCTCATTCTCATTGTGTCTGATCCTGCATCTTAAACAGCAAGTTATATCTTTAGAAGATCACTCACAGCTTTCAATCAAACTAACTCTATTTTACCGCATAAGAACATCAATGGTTCTCTTAATTTGGACTTTATTGGACGATAACAACATCTTGTAGTGATCAAGTGAAATGAAGCGTTCATCAGTTTGTGAAATTGACAAAGATTTATTATCATGTTTGTTTGCTTTATGGGCGGATTCCTCTAATATGTTATGAAAGTCCACACTCTATCGACCTGATTAATTGTTTCATGAGGTGAAAATCCTTTTCTCAGGTAGAAATATTCAAGTTCAATATGTGGCTGTTATTTTATACCAACCTCAGAAGCTGTAATGCAGCTTCCTTCCAAAAACATAAAGGATATTCCAAAGACATAAAGGATATCCCACCGGTCCCCAGCCACAGGTATGTGCATAGAGCTCCTGCTGTACTACGTGCCACCAGGACGCAGGGCTGTTTTCACTGTACTACTACAAGCCAAGAGCTACTGCTTGTGAGAGCGGCACAAGAAAATTGAAAATTTCCTGTTATTACCCAAAATAAACCGGCTCTGGGCATCTTGCTTTTCTATCTCTGTTTTTCCCTAGCGATGCTGGAGAACCTGTATGATGTTCCCCTAGGCAGAAGGGATTCACTAGGATTGGCCTTGAAGATGACAAAGTCAGTTAAGATCAGTAGGGAATAAGAAATGATGCTGTGTGGATGATGAAGACCAATCAACTATAAGATATTATAAAGCATTAGTCAGAGATGTATAAAAGATGTCAAAGATGACATCACTGACTGATGTACACAATGACACCTAACGTCATATGTGAGATATTCTTGAGAAACTATTGTCAATGTCCTCTAAGGTGCTAGGATGATGTCGTACAGCAAGCAGACTGAGGGGATTTTTATATTTACAATTGCTGAGTTTTGTAATTTAATATCTGCATTGACTGACTCTAAATTGAGTTGAATTTTGTCATCCTCATCCAATAACAAAAATTATGAAAATTAATGTTATCTGCAATCGGCAAAGTGGTTAAAGTTATGACTCAATATGGAACAGGAAGGTAAAAGGCAATTCAAGAAACACAATACCTATGATTGTATTTTGAAGGTTTCCAACATTTTTTTAAAATTATAAAGTGCACGGGTTTCAAATCCTTGTGAGGAAAAAAAGACCTTTAATTGTTATTAATATCAAGGCTGATTAAATAAGCAAAGCAGTTTTCCTAATTTGGTCATGTGACCTGTAGGCCAAAAACCCCAGATAGCCCAAAGTTGCCTCAGATGGAAGAATCATTGGACAGAGACCCAGGGGAAGGCCCCTCCTCCACCCTAAGCATTAGTCGGACAGCATTAAGCAAGCCTGTTTGGATCTCAGAATACCTGCAACCTTCAAAGCAGTAGAATCGCTAATGACAGACCCTACTGGTAAACGGCTGCTAGCTCCAAATGTTCCCCAATCAGAGGGACGTCAGCATGAAGTAAGTAAGTGAATTGAAGTAAGTACAACTAATCCTTTGTAAAGAGCATACAACACAAACTAAGTATTGAAAACAAGTTCTCGAAATAGAATGAGAAAGTATAATAGAATATGAAAAATGAAGGTGTTTGCGGTAAAGCTCTACTCACAAATCACAAAACTGTTTAGGCAAAACACCACGCCTAGATCATATTTCTCCCAAATCGTCACACATTTCTGTTGTAACAAAAATCCTTAAATAACAAAGCACGTACAGTTTAAACCAATACCCGGAGGCTACGCAAAACTAGGCCAGACTAATAATCCTGTTACCAGTAGATACGAAAGTAAATAATCACAAGTCTTTGTACGAACCTCTCCCTTACCCCAACCCTATATATTTTTGTAAACAGGCAAGAAACTGTTTTGTAAGGAAACAGCAGATCAAGTCATTCCCCACACCTTGATTAGATTAAATCCAGATTATGACTGAAACTCCAAAATTAATAAACGTACCTCCCTTACCCCTCCCCCATATCCCAAGGGACCCAGGATGTCTACAACTACCTGGGAATAATCCCGGTTGCAGATGGACATCTTTGTCACGTAACTTAAGTACATAGTAAGGTTAACTGTGGGGTAATCATTGGCACCAGTCTTTATGTAGATTAGCCTCACTTTGGTTATCAAAGATTTACATGTTGGAAAACTAAGATGAATGCTTTATTGCATTTCAAAAAAAATATCAACATTCTTTCATTTAGATGAGAAGGTTCACGTTAAATCAGAAACGAAACACAGTCGGATTTAAAACGCTTGAATAAAAAATATAAAAATTTTAAATGCAGAAAATTTGTTTGATCTCTAGGCTTGCAATTCCACTTTAAGTAACAGAAAACTCTGTGATAAGAGATCAAGGAATTCTTTAACACTTCATCTTTATACTTCCACTTTATATTTTATATACTTTTATCATCAATAACAAATAGGCAAATTGATCAGACTTGTCCTCCACCCTTTCGTGATAGTACCACCGCCAAAACTATCAGCAACACTTGCACAAGAAAGTTAGATGTCCTTATATGTCTGTCCGCTGAGACAGTCCTTGCTAAATTATTTATATCCTGCCCCCGTCTCCTCTGACGTCCTAGGTTCACTTTACTCTAAACAACTCATGAAGTACAGAGTATGGAGATGAAGAGTTGAACACAAATAGTCTAGAGGTTCCAATATGAAACTAATTATGTGAAGAAAACATATGCTTAGCATAAAAACAGACTACCAGCTAATAACTTGACATTTGTATGTATTTGTGACTGGTTTCCTTTTAAATTCTGCTAAGCAAATAAATGTAACTAACACAAATGTCTGCTGGGCACTTTGATGATATTTTACTCTGGTAAAGTAACTTGAATACTTTTATCAACTTATGTTTACCACTGATATATTTCACTCATGTTAAGTATTTTTAAATGCTTTGTGTTTGTTTTGTTTACAGGCCCTTTTAAATGCCAAATCAAGACACCCACTAAAGTTCTACACAATCTGATGCCCAATGTTAATTCTATATAGGATATGATCTAATTTTGTACTGTATAGCGGTAGTTCAACTAGTGTACACTGTTTAATTGGTGATCATGATTTGAAAGCTACAAAGCACGTTTGTAAAGAACAAGATCCACAAATTGCTTGAGAAACTTATAGTTCAGAGGGATATAAGCTATACTTAGGTTTAACAGATCTTTGCGACTTAATTTTTGTAAGTTTAAGCTCTAAAATTCACTACAACACCAAGAATAGGAATTGAGTGGCACAGCAAATAAGATGTGACATGATATTTCATAAATTGCAATCCCATGGAGGGTTCTTGTATTAATCAAAACAGGTCATTTGTCGTCTTGGAGTAGGATGTAACGCATAAGGACGACTCCAACAAAATAAGTCCAAGCTGTTTGGGAAGTAAGCTTGGCATAGGGTGACTACGTGTTGGTTTAAGGTAAATGTACTGCAGTCTTTGCTCTGCTGGTAATTTCTGAACTTTCTGCATGAAAAGTTGGCCTGTCGAATTACGCAGGAGGAAACTTCAAGATTTTACTGGCTTCATGAAAATCTCATGTTATAATCAAATCATTTTTGATTGACATGTACATGAACATGTGGAGCATTTCACAAATAGGAAATACTCTAGATCCCTGTAGACACCTTCTGGGATTTGGACATCTAAGATGTTTGACTTCTAAGATGTTTGACTTCTAAGATGTATGACTTCTAAGATGCATGACTTCTAAGATGCTTGACTTATGTGGTGAATCAAAGCAAAGCAAAGGTTCACTGACCATTCATGCAATAATTTTGAAGAACTCAAACAAACCACAAGCAGTACTACAGAAATTGGTTTAGCTTCAGTCATAATATCCAGTTCAATCTAGTCATTATGGTCATGCAGATTATTAGGGGGGGGGGGGGGCGATTACAAAGCTCCGCCGAATCCCTAACCATTCCCAACATGTAACTCTGCAATGGCCCTTGTTTAATGTCAAACTACGGCAATGGATCAGTAATGACATTGCATTCAAAATATGCCTCAACAACTGTAAAGTTAATAACTTCCTAGACTTAAGTTTGTTTTAAAATCCATAAAGAAACTTTTATTTTCAAACCTATCTTGGCACAGGTAGTTGATCTTTTTCTGGGTGACCTCAAAAAGGTTTTTCGCAAACTTTATACTTTCCGCCATTTAACCTGCCCCTTATAGAGCAACATTAGAAACTGATTGACAATAAGAAAAGTTGACTGAAAGGCGGTGTTTGGTCTAATTAAGAAAGTCAAGTCCTGCAGCCTTTATTTGGCTGTCAATCAATCCAGAATTCGCCTCACATGGCATCGCTCCAACAGACTCACAAACGGCTCATGGCGCCACCTCCCACTGCAAAAACACTCACACTCAAAAACAGGTGAGAAAAACAAAAACAGGTGAAGTGTATTCCCAACTCCATCAAATAAAGAAGTCAAAAACCCACTCATAGTCCCCTAGTTAATGGACCCTCAGTAGTTACAAAGTCTTAGGAAATGGTTCCCATTAAAAAGTGGAAACTTTCCCTCATAACTTTTTAATGTGTTTTTGCTTTCGAACAGCCACATACAACTTATGACACCCATGTGTAATTAACCGCAATGTTTACAGGTTTTTCTATTACGGTTTTCTTTTTCACACTGAACACTACTATAACATGCTGGAGACATTTTTACCCTCTTAGCCTAAAAAAAGCCTCTACTTCTAGGGTCAAATCGTGAGGCCATCATTAACCATATCTATCTGATACAATTTCAGTCAGCTGTTGAGCAAATTCATTTGCTAAGCAAAATAATACCTTGGCACCAGTTAAAACAATGTGCAATGAAAGGCACTTTGGCTGGTAACCAGATTCAGCTAAGCAGTCATTTCTGTGCTAAGCAAACTTGTGCACTTATATACCAGCTTATGTAATTTACCCCAGGTCAAGTTAGGCACTATAATCAGCATTAAGCTAAATATCAAAGCTGTAAAGCTTGTTTAAAGTGACTAAAAGTATAAATACTCACCGTTCAACCATTTGGAGTTGAGCTGAGCAGTCCGAAGTGGTCTTGAGCTCCCAAGTGTGCGGTACAATACAGGGTCTCTTGCAGTAAAATCCATAACGGTTGCACTGTACAGGTCACCATTTTGTGTGAACAGAGCTGTTGTATTGCTACTGGGATCATACGGACAGCGAGCAATACCTGTTACACTATCCTCTATTTGACTGAGGTTTCCTTTCTGTAAACAACAGGAAAGATGTTCTTTAGTCTTTAGCTGGGTTCAAATTGGTCTTCGAATTTTAAAGCTACGTTAAATTGTTCACTATATTAAAAATGGCTTCTGACTGGCACCCACCGAACAAGGATATTGACAAAATAGGGAGACCGCCATCATAGGGCTAGATAGCTCAGTTGGTAGAGTGCCGGCACGTTAATCCGGAGGTCGTTGGTTCAAATCCCGCTTTAGTCAATTTTTCCTTGTTCAACATAAAATCATTTAAAAATGTGCCCAGTCAGTTTCCCTTGTGGTTTATTATTTGATATCTGTATTAAAAAAGGAAACACTGAAAAAGTCCAATGACAATGCAATTTTGTCAACCATAATCTCTTTTCAAAACCTCCAGCTTGGGTTTTGTCTGCCTGTTTGAAGCCCCGTAATAAAGGCACACATTCTGTAAATAACAGACAGAGCACAAGCCCAAGCCAAAGACCAAGCTTGAGCCCAAAGCCCAAGCCTAAGCCCAAGCCTAAGCCCAAGCTTAAGCCCAAGCTTAAGCCCAAGCTTAAGCCAAAGCTTAAGCCCAAGCCTAAGCCCAAGTCCAAGCTTAAGCCCAATCCGCCAGGGTTTCAAACAGAACCAAAGTGTCATGATGAAACCCTTTGATGAAACCCTCGTTTCCCATTGAGGAATACGTAAAGCTCCCCAATCAGGAACACATTCCTCCAATGGTCCTCTGAGTCATTGTTGCCCATACTATGCCAAAAGGGCTTACTAAATGAAGAGTCTGATTTTCTGCTTAGTATCGAAACATTTTCTTTGAATCATTCTGATTAAAAGAATGTGAAGCTTTACATTTGTAATTTAAATAAATTCAAGTGTTTCTTGAAATAGGCTTATACTTTCAAACTTTCTAATTAATTATAATTATTCAAATACTTATGTTCTAATTCTTTTCTCAAACAATTTGGAAATACTAGTTTGTGCCAAATTTGGTTTTAAACCCATGTGCTTATATTGAATGGTTGTGAAAATCAAATTTTAAATGGACCAAATGAAAGGATCAACTGTGAAAAAAAGGAGGTAAACTTTTAGTTATTCTGAAATGGGTTTCCTTTTAATCATAAAGACATCATGAAGACTAAGATTTGATTCTGATAGCATCTCAAGATCTTAACACGGGTGTACCACAAGAAATGAAGACTTGTCTCATGACCTTTGACACCTGCTCACAGGATGTAACCAGCATCTTTGTATCTTATTTGGCTAATACAAGATGTCCGAGTAACAACACAAACAAGTCTGAACAAATTCTATTTTTGTTGGTCTTGTCTTGGGAAGTTCGCACCGGACCTCGGCGCAGACTACAAGGACATGCTTGTGACGACAGCTTCAATGTTTTGATATTAAATGTCAATGCTAATTTAATTAACAGCTGATTGGGATATTTTTGCGGCTTTCAAGGTTTTGTTTTCATAAACCTTAAACAGGAATACTGGAGTTCTGGAATGTTGATTTAGTTAATAGGCTGGATCTCTGGGGCTATTTCTGACTTCAATGTTTCCACCAGATGTATTTATTTATAATATGTACATATATGTACATATATATATTGAATTTAATAATGTAAGTCTGCGGTGTAATTGCACATCTTTTAAAGAGGCATTCGTCATTGACAGAACTCCTCAGTGATCATGACACAGCAGCAGTAAACCTTTTTGTCTTCAAATAAAACAGTTCACTATTTTGTTCATCCATACTTCCAAAACACCTCAGCATGAACAACGACCTGGAATTTCATCTTAAAAGGGGAAGGCCATTTCATTTTACAACTGGCTACAACTGGCACTTCTTTTGGAAAATCTCCAAAGTCTATGGGAAGCTTTTGAAGGGGGACCAAGGCAAAGATCAGGGCAAAAAAAGCCACGACCTCAGTGCAATTCTAGCTTAGTAATTAAGGCCTAATTTTTGTTTGTTATGTTGGCGTAGCCAGACCTACCCTAAAAAAAGGGGGCCTACCCGGATATTTTTATTTTTTCAAGGGAAGAAATTTAATATTTAAAGTCTTTAGAAATCAGTTATAAGTACGTTTAAAACCATTTCTGACTGTTTCTCTTCAATTGTATGATGATAGCGTCCGTGGGACTTTCGAGTGCACAATGTTTTGCACAACATGCAGAAAATCGTCGCTAGCCAATACAGTCTGTAGTGCATAGTCTCGTTCAACCAGTCTGCAACAAGTGTTCAGATGATGGGAAAGATTTCCCAAAATCTACAATATGTAGGACATTAACAAAAATAATAATTATAATACCTGCCTACCCTATTTTTTCTTGCCTGTTACGCCAACATAACATTAGGCCTAAGTGGTAACACCAATCTTACCTGTCTCCATGTGCATCTGGGTGAGAAGGCATTTGTTCCGCAAGCAAACACCTGGTTTCCTTGAAGTAACAGAACACGAACGTAATTACAACATTTCTCCTGGAATAAGAAAGAAAGCAAAAAAAGAAAGAATTCTTCAATGAAATGGTACAGAGAATTCTTGTTATTATTTTTTCTGAGTTGTCAGTACACCAATGTCAATCATCTACAGAGGCTTAATAGCTGGACAATGTTGAGATAAGGTTTAAACCGTAACTGTGTCTTTGTTTGAGTTCTACAAGGGCTTGTTTTCACTGCAAAAAGTGCATGTTGCTAAGCACATTTGCACTTTTCTCCCATTGTATAGCTGAAGAAATAGAGAAGGAAAAGAGGTTGCTAAATAGGAAAATGGAATTGCTAAGTGGGAAGTGCGAAATGTTAAATGAAAAAAGAAAATTGCTATAACTATGGAAAAGGGAATTGGTAAGTGGGAAGAGAAATGCAAATACTATAGGAAAGAAGATGCCGTCTTGAGTTAAGTGTCAAAAACCTCTTGATCACTAAATCTAGTGACAGAAATGCAAAAGATTTAAGATTGTACCTCTGTGAGGTTTTAGAAACATTAATCCCCACAACGGCTCAACATTTGGGTAAAGGTCAAAGGTCTACTTTGAAATATCATCACTTAAATTAAGATAAGATGTTAATGATGAACGTCTAGTCAAGTATTGGGCTTGTTCTAAGATGACAGGCTATTAACAGCTCACAGATTCTAAGTAATCCAATTTGGTTTCTTGAGTTCAAAGTCAGCTCAACAGGAAACACAACCAGTGTAGCGATGATGGACATACAAGCCTAGAGTTGACTCATGGGATTAGACACAACACTTGTGATGGTCAATCTAGTGTCCCTACAAGAGTATGTTTCTAAAGATCTACTACTACATCATCTATGGTAGGACTAGCTGTTCTAATGTCTGGTATCTAACTCAAGAAAGGTTAGAATCAACAATTTGTTGATGACATTGATTGCAGAAAGGTTGCAAGAAAAACACTTTTCTAAAGTAATGACTTAATTATTGAAGAGGGCCATAGAAAAGATTTCACAGAATACTAAAATTTATCTTGTTTGTCAATATCACCATAGTGATTTGTATAGAATGTGCAAGTCTTGCGCGAATTTGACCATAGGGGACTGGTAAAGTGTGCAAGTATGATAGCAATGTGTGTGAGACCAAAGTGGTCCAAAGAATGTTTGAATATGTGCGAGTCTTGTACAGTCTATAGTGACATCAAATTTTGATAAGAAATTAAAGATTAATTCATTAACTAACTCAACTAAAACCAAACCTTATCCATTCCGATTGTTTTAAATACTACTTGAAGGGGGAGCTTATCCAAGGCGGCTATTTAAACGGATCATACAACTAGTACAAGTAGTGACAATCTCTGCAATGAGGGACAAATGCCCTGTCCATGTCGCATCAAATACTTTCATGAAAACTTTGTTTTGCATTATTAAACAAATCTTGGACAACTTAATTTTCATATAGTTAATAAATTTTAAATCAACTCTGAGAACCTTCCTAAAACATTCAAATTTTGTGGAAATCTGAATGTTTTGAAGCTTTCCATTGGCAAATTTGCCTTGACCTTATATTAAATAATGGGGTAAGACCACCAGCTGAAAGAAAACAATCTGATGCGTCTGAATGCGATGTTTAACTCTTCGTTAAGTCTACCAAGGATGAGGATGTGCAATGAATCCCTTTACTAAGACACACCATTGTTCATTACATCATCAAAGCCAGGACTTCCCATGTCTGTTAACAAGGGGGTATTTTATGGAAGATTAGTTCATTATCTGAGTGTCAACCGAACTAAACGGGGTATATGATGAGGGTGGGATTAGCACCCAATGGGAAATTACTAACCACTGGGCACACAGGAAGAGCCTTTTCAACATGTGCCTAATAAGAACAACTCCAGGGAAGGCCTTGGCTCAATACCACCATCAAGAGTCAAACATCGTTTTAAGATGGGTAAGCAAATGAATATTAGTCGGTAAAATGATATGTCACAATACAAATCACTCTGGTGAAAGGGACACCCCATCTTCAGTTGAATCTTAAGTCAGGCTTGGGGTAGTTCTCCTTTTAAGACAGAAAGTACCTCCTCAAGATGTTCTGCTGGACAAATGTAGCCGTTGAGAGTTTGGGAAAGTCAAAAGGATCTGGACAGGCAAGACGTTTGTCCTCTCAGTTAAAAGCTCATTTTGGTTTTTAGTTCCTTAGATGTACCCAGGAAGACTTCTTCTATTGATGCATCTAGCTGCTTACTCCTAAACATTTGGAATATCTTTGAATTGAGGAGTTATCAATATTAGTTCATGCATAGTCATCTCTCTGCACTCTTTCAGACCCGAATTGCAAAATTCTTGCAAAATTTTAAAGTAAATCAGTGAGCTCATTTCAAAAGTAACAAAAATACACTTATAAAATCATGATTAATCAACCAGAATAGGAATTTTTCCCCATTTATTAGAGCTTGAAAGATGGATATATTTGAGATATTGACAGATTGACAAATTGACCGGTGTACATATAAGAAGACAAGACCACTGCTGGACACAGTGGTGTGTCATCGCAGGCGGCACTTGGTCTGAATTTACTCAGCAAAGTTCTTGGAACCTTCAGCCATTTGTCATCAGCTCAAAAAAACTCCTGACAAAAATTGATTATGTGCCAATTAGGCTAATCCCTAAAATTAAGATTCCTGCCAACAAACAAGACATTAATTGTCACCTAAAGATGAAACAATTAGTCAGATAAGGATCTAGACATGGATTCAGTTTGGTTTTAATTGATGGCTGGCTATGGAATAGGTTATAGAAATCAGGTGTTCCAAAGAATTTTACTTTCTTTGGAAGAATTGCGGGAATTGCGGGAAGATCAAAATCACAGATTCCGTCCTTCAATTTCTATTTGTTCTTTTTTCAAAGGTCCTTAATGTTGATTTCCTTTTTCTTAAAACATGCCTACACCTAAAGCATAAAAAACAAGATGGTTTCAGCAGGGAGTAAAATGAAATTATGAATCTAGCTCCAACTTCTTATCTTACTTTACAAATTTGGGTGACAGCAAAAAGATGCAGAAACCGGATAGAGATTCACTTCCTGTGATCTGTCACAGTTCATGTGACACTACATGTCACCATGGCAACTGTAATGAAGATGCATTCTAGAGATTGTAGTAACGACAAGGGTGACAGGAGGGGAAAGATGGTTTGAACTGTCAGTAAGAGATAAACCAACACAGGTGGCCAAAATCATTAAGAAGTGTTTGGAAAATATCCTGTCCTTGGTTGGGCACAAGGTAATCAAAAAGGGGAGCAAAGTGACACTTTTAATTATGAAATTAATTTGTAAGAGTCTTTTCTATCTTCCGCTGTGCAAAAGCATCTGAGTTTTCCAACGACCTTTCCCATCCTAGAGCAGATGTCTTACCAACTAGACCCCCAAGATTGCCCAGTAGCTAGAGGGCAAGGGTTAACATCTAGGGTTAAAGTTCATTGTCTATGACATAAACTTTTAAGTCAACAGAAGGCAACTTCAAAATTACTCAACAGAAGATATAATTATCCATATACGGTCTTTACCAGGCTTTATTGTGTAAGATTTTCTTCTCTGTTTTAATACAGCGATAATCCTAGTCAGCTAAGTTGACAGTGGATTAACCGTCTGTCTGTAGATATTGAAGTGAATGTGAGTCACCCCAAGGATACTGTCATTGTCTTGTTCCTTCCACCATGTCTTGGTTCAGATTAAGGAATATCTTAAGATTAATTGATCAGGGCTGTCTAAGATGGAGTCCTAAATAATTGGGGAAGTCTGAAGATGAGGTAATCTAGAAGATTCAGCTGTTAGTGTCTTGTCTAATCGAGACGTCTGATGTAACCTTTATTCAATGTGATATCTCCAATGGCTCCTATTTCTAAACTTTCAATGTCCTACAGATTAGACGCTAAGCTTCAAGTCCTGCCTTATGTCCTGTGTGTTGTGTAGTACGCTTAAAAGAACCTAGTGCACGTTTTAGGGGAAGCGGTTTGCCCCGGTACTTCTGGCTTAGTTGGCTGCAGATTGTGCCACACCACCTAGTAAACCCTTACAAGGTGCTGTATAAATAGGTCTCATAATTCAAATTGAGCATACCTGTCGTTAAAACAACAAGAGCCCCTAGATAAAGCGCTACATAAGAACTGTGTTTAAAAACCTATTCTATCCCCCCCAAAAAAAACTATGATTTAAAAGATTCTCAACTACTGATATTTTTAATTCATTTTCTGCAAAACTTTTATTTATTTTATTTCATTTCCATGGTAATCACTAAAAAGTTTGTTACTGTATTTAAAAACCATCCTTTGGGAATCCAGTTTTGGTGAGGGGAGTACATTCTTCTGAAAAACACTCATTCCAAGCAGTCAAGTAATACAAAGCCCTAATCACCATGGTCAAGTGGTTACACTGCAGGACTTGCAATCACAAGGTTGTGGGTTCGAATTCAGCCAAGCTAACCGCTGATTTCACAACAACAAGAATTTAAGTACTGTCATCCAGTTACTGAATCACAATTTATCACTTTGTGCAATTTATAATCACAGACGTTTAACAAAATGTTTGCATGAGAGAAAGTTGTTGCCAGCTTGGCATTCATATCCCCTTGTGGGAGTTTGCTGAGTTCCCTTGTTGGGAAGATCATCTAAAGAAAACAACAACAACAACAAAAACCAAAAGCACATAATTCACCTTCAAATAAACTTACATCTTAAAATAAACTTACTAGCTGAGAGGAAGGAGGAGGATTGGCTTCTTTATATCCCGGCATCAATGTAGCTTTACCTGAATACTGATTGAATCTGTCTCCAAGTTCAAACCACTGTAACAATCCACTCTCCTGACTGTCACAAGACCAAACAAAACAAGACAAATACTTCTTGTGTTCTGATAAGCAGTTTCCGATGGTGCCTCTGTATTTTCCTGATCCATTTAAAAACTGTTCGGCCCCCGCTTGACTTTTCACAATTTAGTTGTTTTTTGTTTTGAAGAAAGCTTGATAGAATGTTGAGTAGTATCGGGTTAACGGCACGTAGAAGGATTTCCCTCCATTGGATTTTACTTAATTCTAGTCAGGAGTTTCGTTTCTGCGTTAACATTTGTTTTCAAATAAAGAGAACTAGTTGGAAATTTAACACAGCTTTGTTTAGGAGAAATATTCTTCCCAACAAGATGTTTAAATATAAGCAAAACTCTGCTGGGGCTGCACCGACTGAGCATGCATTTGAACCGATTAGCATTTAATTTAATTAAGCAAGAAATGCAGGAAATGTAAACACTTTTAAGCACCATTTGTTCCTTCTTATAAATAAGTGATCCTACATACCATCAAAACAAGAGTATGGTTGCAGAAATATTTTTGCATTTTCAATAAGCAAAAAGCTTGCACTTTTGTACATAAAATATTATAATTATATCTTTCTGGTAATGACACAAAGGAGTCCCAAAAAAGTGTCTTGCACCAAAGATAACTTCAAATAGAAGGAAGATACCAAGGAAGATGCCGAGAAAATCTCAGATTTATAAATAAGAGGACAAATCTTAACTAGGAAAAGCCTAGGATTCAGGTAGGAAGTGTAAACCAAAACCACAGAAACCGGAATCTAAGGTGTCTACACTACAGAGGCAGGGAGGAAACCACTCAGTCAACCAGAGTGGCTATGCTTGACTTTCAATGGTTTCATTCTTGTAGAACAAGAAGTCTATGTATAACACCTAAATGGTGAACATTACATTAAACAGCCCACTGGTGACAACTACAATATCTATAATCAGCTCGGATCTTGAATGGAAAGCTGTAAGCAATAAGTGAGAGGCATGTGTGGGAAACTGGCTATCGACCCCTTGGTCATCAGCTGCTATCAGGATGAGGCAATCATTTAAATAGTATCATGTGGTGTTGTGATTATTGTGACAATACTCAAGTATATTCAGACTAGAGGATCTTAAGGATTTGTACTGTGGAGGAAAAGCAAAGTGAAAGATTATAGAATAAAGTCATCTTGGAAAAGAGCTGCGTTATTGTCTCACTAGCTTGGCTCAATCTCAAAGGGTCAGGAGCAATGGCATGGCTTAACCTTTCTTGGTGATTGAATATACTTGGTTAGTTTGTCTTTAGGTTTGAATGTTGCCAACATGAACAAAGTACTGTTTGAAGAAGCAAAAGCGTGAACAAAGTGAACATCTCTAACTGAATCAGACAAATGTCTTACCTCTGACTCCCCTTTCCTCTGGCAGCTGTCAATAATCTGCCTTTCTGGTCTCCATTCTGTGTACTGAAACGAGACAGGACAAATAAAACAAATGTAAGAATCTTTGCTGACAAAAAGGTCTGAAACTTTGATACAATATTTTAGGAGGAATGTTGAAATGATATTAACAACACCTTTAGGTAATTCCTGGAGTTAAAATTTTCTAGAAGAAGTTGTGAGCAGTATCCTCTGCTACAGAAATTAATCAAAGAGCATGACTTCTATATTTCTTAAGAACAAAACAGCTAGTTTTCACAAAGCAGACATTATTAAAATCTGAATTCAAATAAAAGTCTGAAGTTTCTCATCCATGATAAAAGAAAAGAAAATCATTTCATAAGAATTGTTACACAGAAACAAATGCATTAAAAGGTTTTTTGAGCAAATTGGATGCTAGAACAATCAGTGATCTCACAGACTTTCCCATTCCATCCAAACCCCTAACGATCACAACATGTTATAGACTGACAAAAGTTTCAAGATAAATATATTGTGTTTCCCGGTTGTGTAGTGTGTATGGGGGTGGGAAGGGGGTGGTGCCAACAGGTCTTTCCTGATTGATAGTTGACTAATTTCATCTTGTACACCTATAATAACAAACACGTTCAAACACCAATAAATCACTTCACTTCTCCAATAATAGATATTATAAAAATCAGCTTATGTTTCAAAATTTAACAACCAACAATAGGCCAAGGTCACACTGAGGTTAAGGTAAATTTGTTGTTAAACTGCTGTTACAAGGAAACAAGTCTTCAAAGAACCACAATTTTTCAGGAGGACAGAAGGAGACACTCTTCTCTGTTCGGATGACAGGTCTAAATAAGATGAAAGAGATGTCAATCATGATTCAGAAGGACCCGGTGGATTTACAGCTTCAGGAAGGTGGACTTCCTCAACTTATTGTTAACGTTACGCAGTCGTTTCCATGACCAGGCCACATGGGGTTTTTATAACAACATCTTCCCCCTTGACATGAAGAAGGTAAGGTGTGCATCCAATGAAGGAGTATCCTTCAAAGGTTGATGTGCTGGCAGTTTTTTCATATTGGACTCAAGTTCATTTTAATTTCTCGGTATGACAGAGATCTTACTAATGTTCAAATGCAAGGTCATCAACAAAAGTTTGTCATCATTTCTAAACAACTCTAAGATAAATTTGGAGGTGTTAATTTTTGATTGATTTCAAGCTTAACCTCTGAAAACATTTACAGCATCTTTAAAAACTTAACTCAACCAATCAGTGCATAGCTTTGATCTACGCTAATGATACAATTGATCCTATTGGTCAGGATATAATCAATAAGAGCACTGGATATTCGGTAATGGTCATATACTCCACAAATATACTGCAATCGCTGCTTTTGGTGACTCAACAACCAAGAGAAGTTCATTGCATCATATTGACTTTTAGAAAAATCCAGCTGTTATCAAGAAACATCAGACCCTTTTTACAACCTCATTCTAATTTCCCAGATAAGCAAGAACAGAGGTTGCATCAAACAAGGTCGTATTCCATAATGACACATTTAAATGCCAGCGCTGGTTCCACATCTTAGCAATGCAATAATTGAACATATGTCAGCTCCCTCACCAAACCTCCAGGCAGCCAACTCCCTCCAGGTTTCTTGTGTTTCCCTTAGTAGCTCAGCGTGTAGATGTTTCAAGTCTGCTGTCTCTAAATGTTTACTCTTGCCACTAAGCGAAGGCCGTGAATCATCCTAGTAATCCACATTTCCTAGGGCCAGTGTGAAGAGAGACTAGATTACTCCACTGCGGATGCCTTGTACACATGTATAGATTCTTGAGAAAGTAGAAATTGAAAAAGCAACTTGGAGGCGGATGAAAATGCAGCCACTTTGGTTCACAGCGAAACTTCCAAAGGGTTGTGTAAATTGAGACGGAAAGCGATTCAAGATTACAGAGGATGCTAAACTATGCCATGGCTGTCATAATATAGTGCTAACTTCAACATTACAGCTGATAAAAATTACCCTCCAATTACCCCCATTTAGGTAGCAGACGGTACCCCTAGACTCTTTCTCTGACTTTGATACATACACCTTCAAGTTTCCTCCAATATGTTTTTATCCTACAGCACAACTCCATTCTGTGCTTCAGGCACTTTGAAGTTGTGTCACCTGATATCTAACCCAAGTTGTAACTGAATACATGTAGAGGGGTAAACAGACATGTCTTAGCTTTCAACCAATACCAATTTTTTCAAGGAGTCCAGTCTGAAAATAGTTCCTTGGTTACTTCCACTTGGTAGGATTGAATGTTGCTGATGTTGCAAAATCTTACTGGACTGCTCTACACCGCAGAAACAGAACAGGAACAAATTCCATATTGTATGGGTACATTTACAAGCCAAAAGGATGATTTGTCCAAGACGATTAGTATGATGATCTCCGGATTCTGAGCCATTCTTACCCTTTCCGACACAGCATAGAGTAGGTGTGGTATGGTAAAACCTTGGATTAGATCCATCACATATCAGAACTTTGTCCCCAATTTAACCCACAACTTAGCAACACTTTCAAAACAGGGACCTGTGCCCTACCACACCATTAGGAGCAGTGACCTTCTGAACTTGTCCATAGACCTATATGCTTCCAAAAGTCTGCTAATAAGTCTCATGAGGATGGCAAGACCACATTGAAGTTGATGAAATCCCCAGTACTCTGCACCGGTATCAGTCAAACAGACTGCAGACCATAAAAGCTACAGTGAAACCAAACAACAAGAGATTATTGTTAGAGGGTGGTTCATGCACTCCCTTTTTTGAGTTGGGAGCCAGCCTGGGGTGATGGTATTATGGGATTTGTTAGTTGATGCTTGGGAAGGGAAAGAAAAACATGGCTGCCGGTGGGTGATAACAGATATGCACTGCAGACAACAACACGGATAACACTCATTGATTATTTGGAGTTTCAGCAAAAACTTTAGATTGTACGAGAGAAGACATTGACCTCTACTGTTCATCCGTCTCTTACATTGTAACAAAACATCCCTTGATAGAGGTACAGATGCTTGGGTCCTTGATCATGAGGTCATACCATCGTAGGGTTACTGCTCTATGTTCTGACATCCCTATGGTCCAACAAACCCATGTTCTGATAGCCCCTTGCCATCTACACGCTAAGGTTAGGGTTAGAGTTAGGATTAGGAATAGGAAAATACATTAGGGGTGTCGGAACATAGGGGTGTAATTGTCATCAGCATATCAAGGGAAAACAACTGGCTTCTGCGCCAAGTTGGTGGTACAAACAAAGAAGTTTTGACAGCCGTTTTTATTTTATGAATAGGAAGTCATTCTCATCCGCTATGTATGCACGGAAAGTCACTTCAATTTATTCACTCAAAATCATTATGTCAAATGCAGCGAATGTTCTATATTTCTTGATGTCAACATAAAACCAGAACATTTTGTGCTCCAAACAACATTTTTCTGATAGTAGTTTTCTATCGTATTGAAAGACAATCACTTGAAGGTTTAGAAAATACTGCCCAAAAGTGTAAGTTAATTGTTTGTTTTGTTTGTTTTTTGTTTTGTTAACAATTACTTTTGTGAGATCTTTGCCTAAAACTAAAAGCAGGTTGTAAGTCTGTGTGTGCACGGAAGAAGCAAGTAACAAAAGTGTGACCGGCAAAAGGTCATTAAGAGCAACTACTGTCTAAGTTTGGTTGTTCTACTGCCATTCATAAGTAATTGCAGGAACAATCAATTCCACATGGGAATGGAAAACATGCCTTGGGAGAAATTCTAGTAACAAACATACAAGACTTTTGAATGCTTTTGACCTTCTCCTGGGGGAAGAATTTGTACTTTTGTCCACCCTCCAAAAAAATAAAACAAAATAATAAATTGGACACCCTTCAGACCTCTTCCGGTCACACAACAAATGTATTATCATCAATAAGTCTGTGAAAATGTACCTCCTCCTTCAAGGAATTAATGAAATGCAGGAATGTTTGCACTCGTTGGTAACACGTTCCTCTTGTACAAATGTTTGATCTTCTCAATGAGCAAAACAGATCAGCAACTATTTCTTGACTAAAACGGCTACTACAGAATACCTCCATGTATCATCTGGTGATGTGATTACCATTGAAGCTTACCCAAGGAGGCAGGTGCTTGGATACTCAAATCTCAATGGCTATACTTCACAGATGGATAAATACAGATTGGATTAAAGGCAGTGTAAAGAATTGCTTAAACACGCGTGGATCTTTTGTGATAGGTGTGATCTTTACGATGCGAGTTCCCGCACGGTGTGAAAGTAGCACCCACAAAGTTTTCGTCTGTTAATTTGTCACGGTTGTGTGAAACTCTATCTTGAAAATATGATCAATATTGATGTTTTACAAGTTCAACTTCGGAAGGTGATTTTCAGATGTCACTTTAACATGCTGAACAAAATGATTCAATCAATGTTTTACTGACTATATTTTGCTGAACTTTCAGCCAAAGATTCAACTTTGACTTGATAGAGTACGACTAAAATGGCATCCTCTATGTTTTACAGGAATAAAAACTCACGCATTTGAGAGCATCACTGTGTAGTATAGAAAGTTATAATCATACAGTACTGTGGTAAAAGTTGGGTGTTGGAATGTATTGTGTTGTGGGCCTGTTGTTGTGGAGGTGGACGGGCTAATTTGTATTATATTACACCTTACACACAAATCCTCATCATTTGATTGGTCGAACATGCACCTGTGTCATCCTGCTCAATCAACCAAAATTTAATATAGGAGTCCTATATAGACAATTACAGGATGCGTTGCAACGTTCACATTCAAAGTGAATAGAGCCGCAGTGAAATAATGCTGTGCACCACTCTCAGCAAATGAGAGGTCTTCCTTTGACCTGAGTGAGGGCGCTGTTGGAGCTTGTAACGTCTATACTTGCTCCAATCTATCTCACTAGGCATGATGAGTGCGTATGAAGCAACCTATCACTTACAAATGGAAAGTTCACATTTACAGATGTTTTAAGAATCCATTTTCGAAATACCGATGTGGTTAGACATTGTTCATTGATGTGATTTCATGATGGAGTTTAAGATTATAATAATATCAGACCGTTTGGAAATGTATACGTACACAATCGTAGAAACGTGGGCGAATTTTTCTAATCAATCCAACTCTTTGAAGATCCGTCTCACATCAATTTCTCTATCACTTCAACAGAAAATACACACAAAGACCCTACCACTGATACTATTTTAAGATCTCTCTAAGATAAAGATGATTTCTTGAAATGTTTAAGATATTTAAGCAGGCAGTTTAAGTTGCAGCGCATATTTTGCAATTCTCAAATAACAAACCAGAAGACAACAAGTAATTGACTTAATAGATAACAGAGCCGAAGACTATGTATTATTTCCGGGTCTCTTTTTTTCGGTCGCTTTGTGCCCGATTTAGACTTTACAATGATCTGTCATAATGAAAGGATTCCATCTCTTTCTCTCCTTTCAAGCCGTCTCAGTCCATAAAAACAAAAAGTCTTCACTAATGAGTTTAAGAGGTTCTACAGAGAGAGTGTGTAAACAAGAAAGGTTTTCCTTGAGAGGATTAGTTTCTTGTAGAGCTTTTAAACGATTTGGATGTCAATGAAAATAGCAGAGTCTCAATCAGGAGTGTTGATTTTACTAAGACATTTTTGGGCAGCATTGCAGGCAGTATTCAACTGATAACCTTTCAAGATGGATAACTTCCTCAGGTAGGATAACTTTCTGATTTGCTCTTTTATTTTTATTTGTTTGACTCCAAGTGGTAACTTTAAAATTGAGGCTACCTAGTACTAGTAGTAGTCCCAGGCACCTTAAAAACCAGCCAGCTGCCATCTGCCTTTCCACCCAGTAAAATCTTAGCAGACAGAAGTTATTTTACCTTCATATAGTAACAAACTGTTGCAGATCAGAAACGTCAAATAAATCAAGCTATTCCCAGATGTTGCATATCAATTTTCAACTAGTCCCCATAAAAGAAGTTTGACCGGATTTTTCATGTCTTTAGACCCTAAAACCTTCCTGAAATATATACCCTTAATAACTTGCAATCCAGCTGTTGACAGGAGCACTTGTTGAAATTCTCTCAAGTTAAACTACCCATTACAGGGCCAAGGTGTTCAGGATCCGTTTAGATGTGTGTTTGGGGAAGGTGGATACAATTGATGTCACAGAAGTTTTGGACTCTGCACAAGTGGGGTTTGTAATATAAAGATAACTGACCTTTTTAATGTGAATCACTTGAAAGTGAGTGTGCGAACTCTGAATCCCAGTACATGTTTGTGGTTTAATGCAGTGGAGAATAGTTGAATGCCAAGAGCCATAAGAGTAATTGTGTCAGCATTGGGCAATTCATCGCCACATTCCACAGATTGATTGTGAAACAAAAGTATTCAGTCCTGAAATATTATAAAATACAACTAGCAATAATATTGCTGCTTTTATAAGAAATTCAAAAGAAAATATATAAAATATTTATTTCAATGCACTTTGTGTATTTAAGTTGTTTTTTGTATTTATGCGTGGATACTCATGCAAGCCACTCATCGAAAGCTAATGATTTGCCATCTCTTTCAGCATGATACCTCCGGTGGGAAAGATTGAGAAAAGGTCATCTAAAAGCTTTCTCAACCATCAAAGCTCTCCTTGAGGAATCAGTTTGAATCCATAAACCCCATTGGTGACATCACCAGCATCTTTACCCTACTCTGGGTAACTAAGACATATGAGTTAGGAACAGGTGTGCTGATCGTAGTAAATCTCCTAAATGTCATACTGGGTTCCAGAAATGTCACACCACATCACCCCATACTCATCAATGGCAGGTGGGAATGTTCTAAGATGTAGTAGAGATTGACTCCTTATAGTTGTCTTCAGAACTGTCTTCACTTCACATCATCTCTACCAACTGTGTGGTCATCTTGGACTAATCTCACAGAGGTGCAGAGAAGTACTTGCATACGACTGGCAATAGAAAATTACTTTATTTCATGGTGGCATCTCCTAGATATCCACAAGAACCATCCTGCAACCTTTTCAAGGCACTGTTCAAAAAGCCTGATGCTCAGTCAAGGTTCCACACAAGGTCTACTGAGAAACACCAGACTACGCTGAAACTCTCCCATGATCTTATAATAATGACCTTCGCACTTGACTGAATTTCCAGGCAAAAGAATGTACAATCTGGAAAGTGAAGTAAAACGAGGTCCACTCACTTTGTATCCAACAAAATTACTCAAAGAGTACACAGGGATAGTTAAGTTCAAAACAAACACAAGCACCTTGAGTGGGATGCAAACCCAACAAACACTCGTTACAGACAGCAGCCACATACAGTAGCCAACACCTGCAATCTCCTGCATTCTTTTTTGTAATTCTAAATTACTGATTATCCTACACTTACATCAACCTCTTCTAAAACACTCTGACTTCCTTCATTCAATGCACCCATATTGCAGATGTTCTTTCTCAACTTTAAAATCTCATGTCAACCAAATTAAAAAAGCCAGACTGGACCAAGGTTTAAACGTAGACAGAACAGGCTTTGATACCTTCACTTCTGTCATGTCAGATGATGTGTTTAGTACAACTTTGTCCATATCTCTGTTATATCCCCACAGCAGTGATGTTTCAACTGCCCAAGATGAAAAGGGAGTCTTTACAAATGATCTTATCTTTGAAGTCGCCCCACCCCCAGGGTTTATTCCTCTTCTTGGTGCCAAGTGAATTAGTGAAGATTCCCAATGAACTTGCAACACAAGAGGTTTTTTCCCCCCTCTCTAATGTTGAGAATGGAACTGGCCTTTGGCTGCAAAGAACCCTGACATTTCTTGAGGAGGCTTTCCGATTGCAAGCTTTCCAGGATGGAAGACACATGTGTGACTGTTATGGTAACAGCTTGTCATGGTCAAAGCATTTTTCTGCTGCTGATTATTCTGGTTTCTTAAAAACATTCAAAACTTGCGGCCCAAGGGCCGAATTAAATCTGAATTTACAAAGTGATAAGAACATGAAAAGATTCATAGAAACAAAAGATCAAAGATACAAACAAAACCCCTTATTAAGAATTATTATTAAGCATTTTAGTTAAAACAGCGATTGGGCTTTCGGTCTGGCAAAGAGGGATGGCAAGTTGGGTGGAGTTACGAAGATTATTAGATCTACACGGAGGAAGCCATTCTCTGTACCCTGATCAGTCAACAAGTTTTTTCTGAATTTAAAGGAGAGCTGGTAACGTCTTACTTTAAGAGTTTCAATTTTTAACTGATTACAAACAAACTGGTGAGAAGTATGACTGCTAAGATCGATAGAGAGAATTGGTCTGAGAGCTTTCATTTGCAATTTTTTCAATTCGGGTCAGGTTAACCAGTGTGAAGTCCTGATTTACTTCTTTGAAGTGTGGATGGCTAAATATAAAATCTACTAACAATGAAATCATTAGGTCTTTGCCATAAATCATATTTTAACCTGTTGGGGGGGGGGTACTTGCTAGCTTGACCACACAATGTCTGGAGGCAGCAAGGCAGGAATTTATATTTTTATAGCTTTTTAGAAAGGCAGTTTCAAAGAGCAGAGCAATTATTCAGGTAAATAGCTGGGATGATTTGGGGAATTAACAACAAAAGGCAAAATAATTGTGAAAAGGTTTAGGGTGTGGGGGTTGATATATGTGACAGGGGTCATGATCACAAAGCCTCCAGGAGTTAATTAATTTGTGGACATAAAACAGAATTTTTCTCAGGACCTTGAACTTATACAGTAAAGATACAACAACTTTTCAAAGATGAAATTTATGAAAAGCCACTTAAAGTCGAAAGGCAATATTGAGATTTACGTTTAACACTGTGCTTAGCTTAAAACTAAAAATCTGCAATACTAAAGCCATAGTATGCAGTTTAAGACCTCTCATATGATTCTGCAAAAGTTTAAACTCTCTAATGACTAACTAATTTCTTTCAAAATATTGATTAATTGCCTTAGTAATTAGTGAAATATATTTATCTCTTTGTGAAGAGTGAGATAACCTACATATACACCCAACTGAAAAACATATAGGGCCTGCATGTCACATGATTATGCGTACACTGACATATGCTGCTCTTCGTGAAGCCATATAAATGATTTGACCTACATCTTTGCTCCTCCGTGCAATGCATTACAAGCATCTTTGGGGATGGGTGGCACTTTTTAAAAACGCAAAATGCAATTATTGAGATAAAGGCCCTACCTGTATTATTCAATAATTTGTCATTTTATCATATGTGACTCTTATTGAAAACAATCACAATATGATATCAATGCATATCAGTTTAATAATTTGGATGAGCACATTTTCTTGTTCAAATTAAATGGTTTAGTTTGAACAAAAAACATAGAGCACCTAAATCTAGAGAAATATATAACAAGAATGAACCCATGAAAAAGAAAAGCAAATTTGTCTTAAGTGTAGAGAAGACAACATGGTCTTCTTGGTCTGTCTTCATGTCAAGCGATCTAGTTCTCCTCCAAACTGAACATGTTCCAGCAATCCTCAAAGGTACTTAATCGAAATAGTATCCACAGAAATAGGGCCATCCTAATCCACCCTGATCCACTTACCTGGATTACGGAGAGATCATCCAGGCTTAACCTCACCAGCAAATCCCTGTTGGGAAAACAGAAGTCAATGATATGGATTGGAGTTAAAGGTCATTGGTAGTTAGTATTAGCTTAATATTTCAGGATTCCATCTACTGGCTGTATACACAGATGGAGTCTCAACTGTAAGATGTAGTTTATCTTCTTTCATGGTATATCATCAGCACAAACTCTGTTTAAATCTTACTCACTGTAAAAGTTAGGAAAGAAAAATTGATAAGTTTTAAGTGTATCATCTTAAAGCACAAAAAATAACATTTATCTTTATTTCATGCTTTCTTATAGCGTTGAAACTCTTGATGTTCTTTGTGAAGATTATTTCAATAAAGATGTTTTTGTGATTTTATTACTTTTAAACTGTATTACACTTCCATATTTTCTACTGTTTTATATGTAATTTTCTTCCTCTGCTCATGGTCTGCCATTTTATGAGTCAAAGTACATGATAACCACGTACATCAACTCAAATGCACATGGAACACATAGGGAATCAATCAAGATGTATCATGGGTGATGACGTCATATGAATTGGGTAAATACAGTGAGAATCCTTGTGTAGTAATTCCATGTTAAACATGCATTCCATTTTCACGATTCTCAGAATAGATCAAAGACTCATCTCTTAATAATCTGAGAGTGAAACCATGCACGTCATCTGGAAGCAGAAGAAAAACTCAGAAAATAAGAGAAATATTCAGACTCAGAAACCAAGAAGAATTTGCTCTTTTTTAATATGAGTGATTCTTGGGCAGTAACTATATAGTAGTCGTTCCAATATTCTAAGAGTGTATCAAATCTCTCTCGAACTCCTAAAGGAAGTCTGAAAGGTCTAAAGAGACTATGGATCTTTACGAAACCACGGCCTCAGCTTGGGCTCCGGCTCATGCTTTGAAGCCTCATAAGGAAAGCCAATGATTTCAAAATAATTAAGGGAGCCTGCCCAAGCCCCAGCCATGGTTTGGAAAAGGCCTGTGCTTTGTTATATTAACATCATCATAGACCCAGACATGGCTGGTTTTGTTAGAAATTTGTTTACCACTGATTTGTTTTATTCTTCAGTGGTTGATAATTTCTTATGGATTGTTACTTTGATTTTGGTTTTGATTTATTTATTTTATTACATATTGAACAGCACATAATGCAGCAAAAACAGGATGAATAGGAAACGAGAAGAAATGTTAAGTTTTTGATGTGGGAAGAAAGCCCCAAATGAGGAACACCTACTCAATCAGGTAGGGACTGAAAACCCAATCAGCATGCAAGGATTCGGTCTGAGGTGGGAGTTGAACCGGGGTCCACTAAAGTGAAAGGCAGGGAACGAAACCACTGAGCCAACCTTTTTGAGGGGTAAAATAAACTGTCAGTATGTCAAGTCTGCTGATGTTTGCAGCCACTATAAATATGACTACAACAGGTCTACACCACAAAACCATGGGTTACTCTCCTTTTGCCATGCCATAACACAAAACACAAAACACAAATATGACATAGTTTCGGTTTGACTTTGGTCCAAAAGAAGACCACTGGTGTCTGCAACAATGGGAAAAACGATTCTTCAACTCTAAAACTGGGTCATTTATAAAATAAGATTTATGCATTGACAGGAATACTGATACAAATAAATAAAGAAAACATTTTTTATTTCTGAAATAATAATAGCTCAACTAGAGTTTGTCATTCCTCTAGTTCCAAGTTAAAGAAGATTTAAGCACTGTCAGTTTTATTCAGTTTCATAGAAAGTTCTATCTATATGAATTATTTGTCAACATAGTTACCCCCTGGGGTCGGATGACAGGAAAATAATTTTGATGGGTTTATAATTTATACAAGTGGCTGAAGGGGACAGCAACATAAAGGTTTCTCTACATCACTAAACTTGGTGGCAGTATATAGGCCTACGTATACTATGCACCAATTGTGGGTTACTCAGCCGGAAATTGGTACAATGAAAAAGAAAGATTAACAAGATGAAAAGATTTATAAACATGGAAACAAAAAACGGGAAGTTCGAGGTGGCAATGTTTGCATTCTTAGCGTCTAAAGTCAGTTTTAATCTGACCTGTAACAAACGCAGTTGTGAGGTTCCTAAACTTCATGGGAGGTAACAACCCCACTTAAATTCCTTAGTTTTTTTTAAATCTTTTATTAAACCTTTTGGGACAAAAACGACCACAAGAAATTGTTGGAAGCAAACAATAGTTTGAAGACAACTCTACTCATTCTGTCCAATAAAATCTAGCCCAAGAGACACTGCAAAGTACATCCTAAATTCAAACAATGTATTATGACTGTACGTTAAATAAATAGTTAAGTTACATGAGGTAAATATTTGCAGTGTTGTAGTGATTTTAGTATTATATAAATAGCTCTGTTCCCCTAACACTTACATAACAAACACTAAAAAGTACTTAAAATTTCTTCATCTCTTAGAGGGGCAGACAGGGGAACTATTTACGGGATTTGTGCCTTTGATGCTACAATAATGGAAGTTGGTGCACAGTCAGAGTGTGTCAGTAGGAAGTTGGAAAATTTGCTGTAAATTTTTTTAAATAGGATGCCATTGCTTGTTATTCTACCTTTATTTTTTCAAAGGACAAATCTTTGATGGCCCTGTAGCCAACGATCTAATCCTCCATGCTCTGACTGAGTGTCAAACTCTATGCTTTATCATCAAAGTCACAAGCCCATCACCTACTTGCATTACTATCGTATTACTTTTGTTCATAAGCTTCATTGGTTCATTTTATCCACCATTCAGTAAACTGTTTGATAATGACAAACACAGAACCACAGTTCAAACACTAAAGTGGATTGTTTAACAACAACAAATTTAGAGGGATTGACTTCCAATTGACTTGATACACCAAGAATAGAGCACATGTTCTCCTCAAATTAGCCAGTTGTGTTCTGATTTCAAACCACAATCCTGTTTTGACCACATTGTGGTGTCAACATCTGATAGCTGATGACAGTGGGTCTGACCACAAGAGCCTGACCACAGTCACTTTGACCCCACTCCTTCCTCTAGGCTGATGGGCACACCATACAAACACAGCTACTGTTTGTTATTCCCTAACAAACATCCTACAGGTAAACGCTGGTGAAATTCAACTCTTATGTGACGATGGAAGACTCCATAAGCCTCACAACCTCCTCTTCAAACTTCAAATTTTCCCTCCAAAAACCTCTCAAATCAAACTTACACTTTACATTTTCTTATTACAGTCTTAAATTTCCAGCATAGGCCTAAACTCACTTCCACACTGACAGTACAATCTTCCCTCACAAGATCAAACATTTCCTCTGGACTACTTCAACACCCCCCTCCCTCACTGGGTTCATTTTATGTTTCTTTTGAAAATTCTATTGTCTCAACAGATTCAACCTTTTCGTGGATAACTCTTTTTTTTGTATTGGCAATTCAATCATTGCCCGTTGGATTCAATCTTCCTCCACTGGCTCAATTATTTCCCAAACTTGTCCAACCTGATTCACACTTATTCCCAATGGCAATAGAGTGGGAATCCTTCCTGTATTTAAAGGATGGGACCCATTAAAATGTGTCAATTTGTTTCCTTCACACAAAAATATTCTAAGGTTCCCTTTATATTTGAATCCATGCACAAAACCTGCACTGTCTATTCCTCCTTCACTCTCACCTCACACCACCCCCCCTCCCCATAGATTCAAACTTTTACAAAGTACTCAAACTTTCCACATCAGCAAGTCAAAGTTTTTTACTTGCATTTCAACTCTTTGCTTAAATTTCATTAGGGAGTACTCTGAGGTCAAAAGCTAACTAATTCCTCACCGATAATTAGACATTTCTCCGGAAGTTGAAGGGGGGGGGGGGAGTGAGGGGGACTAAAGTGTGCATGTTGATTAAAACAATTAAGTGTTCATTTTGAAATAATTAATACACTGACTTTCTCTGTAAGTGGGGCAAGGCTTTGAAACTCAGGATGGTGAGGAAACAATCTACAAGCAAGATTTGTAGAAATATCTTTGAAATACAATCTCTAAAGATTCTCTAAAGAGTTGTGGTTGTCCACAGGAAATATGGTGTTACCACCTCACCACAAACTTTACTTTTTTATCTGGTAGAACTTGATCTGACTAAATTTATACAATTTTTTATTCACCCTTAGGGGCCTCAGAAACATTCTCATTTTTTACAGCAGTTTGAGTCTCATGCACCTTTAGTCAAATTTCTTGGAAAAATCAAACTATGTTGCTGCATTATCTGAGCCAAATATTTTTTGCTGACAGAGTATTTTTTTGTACTGGGGACTAAAACGTGAGGCCAACTCACAAAAACATTTTGTGCATTTAATGAGAAAATGAAAAAGAGAAAAAATAAGGGAGTGATTAATTACATTTGGTGTGCGTGTAAAAACTGAAGGCTTCACCTTGAAAGGAGATTCGTGGTGGGTAAGTTTCTGGAGGGTTTCAAACAAATGTTCCCTTGGCCTCTGGCTCTTGGGTCCTGAATTCAAAACAAAGTAGGCACTCCTTGGGGATGTTTGTTTATTTATTTCAAGAGGATGTTTATTTTGAAATTTATGTGACATGTTCATTTGAGGATACCTGAAACCGCAAAGTGGATTCGAAACAAAATTTGGTTCTACAAATTTTGAAACAACAATTGGTTCTACAAATTAGGCATACATGGACAGTGAGTAAAGCTGCATGATTAATGCAATACATTGAGTAACTGCAGTTAGTTACTGTTGCGAGTGATATGTTTTTATTACTAGCAGCATCAGGTGTTCTTCAGGCACCCTGCTAAATGCAGCAAAATGCAACGGAGTGAACTAGTTTATCTCAGCCTTACCACATAAACCCTGGATGCACCAATATGCATCAAAGTTTTTTGGAGACCCCGATTACACATGGACATGCCAAGGCCATGTTGAACCCAGCTAGATGTAGCACAGTGTAACAGAGTATGGGATTTGAGTTGACTGCTAGTTGCAGGGATATGGTTAAAAAAATGTAAATGTTTGAACACTTCCAATAAGATACAAACTATTAAACTATAGTTTAGCAGTATTTGCATTTATTTCCTGCTTTAGAACTTGAAAAGTGAATTCTATCAAATGTAGAGGAAAACAAACTTTAAAAGAAAGTTTATGAATGTTTACGATTGAACAATTAAGGTGGAAATGAACAAAAGAAACGTCAAATGTTTTAAAAAAATTTTTTTTTATATATGCATAATTTGTGTTTCAATTGGTTTGAGCAATTAGGAGAAAACAAAAGGCAAGTTTCCCGAATGATTGAACCACACACACATGAAAAACATCCAGTGGAGGTCAATGCTTAAATAAGACCTCTTACTTCTAGAGTTTAGATTTAAAAGTAAACTTTTGACTGACCTGGCACCAACAATGAGCTCATTTGCAGAGTTGTCGATAACGAGCTGTGAGTAATCCTTTACTCCTTTGACTTCAAAAGATTTCAAATCAGATTTCAATAATTCTGAAAAATATAAACAATTAACATTTGTTAAAAGAATGGCACGTTTCATTCACAATTTTTAAAAGTTTTATCCTAAAGAAAAAGTAAAATCTGTAACTGTAAAGTGAACACAAGGGAGGGACTTTTATTAATCAGAAATGCAAGCTAACCTAATTGCTTTAAAAAGTATGCCAACACTCAAAACCCTGTGCAACAATTTCTTTCTTTTTTCCGCCAGTATGCGCAGTAGGCAACTGACAAATATGAAAAACTATTTTTATAGTTCCAGACTTGTTCGGTTAATTCTAAGCTTTTAAAAAACTTCTCTATTTGTGAGGCTTGTTAAGAAAAAAAAGATGACTTAAAATGATCAAGGTGAAGCTGAGGTCAGGCGAAACGAGAAGAAAGGTTTAGCTTTACAGGTAAGAATTGACAAAATAGCAAAGGTGCAAACACTAATATCAACATTACAATTAAGTACAAATTTCAATTTTATAAAAGTTATTCATGAAGTATGAATATGTGCAATATTAACAAAGATCCAGCTCAAGTTTTGATACAATTTTTCATGGATGTTTGTTATCAACAGAATAGGGTTAAGATCAAAGCGACTTGTAAGAGGATTGTTTAGGGAGAATAGCTATTTTGATAGACTTATCCAATGGTCATTGAGTAAGGAAGGTGTAAATAGAGATTGTTATCAGTTTGAACTTATGGGCCCAGTGAAAGAGTCACAATTCTTAACTGTTCAAGGAGATGAGGGGAGGGAAGGAATATAGAAGGGTGACTTAGAGGTAGGGTCCACTTTGGTAATGACGCCAGGGAAAAAATTGTAAAATTTTTCATCAATAGAGGGCCTAAGCCTACTTTTTTATAAAGATGGTGGTAGTAAGCATCCTGCGAAATTATTTTATCTTAACTGCCTAGTTGACTAGAAATCATTTAAAGTATGTAAACAAAATTGAAGCTCCAGGCGACCTTTTGTGGTGTCCATTATGCTGTGACCAGAGATGCAGTTGGTACCCAATGTCAGCTCGCTAAACATGGATGGATTCAACAATCTTGATGAAAAACCATGACAGTTTTTTGCTGTCTCCTTGACAAGCAGACACTGTATTCAGCTGAAACTTCCACTGGTGACTTTTATTGTATCTTTATTGATAATTTGGCCTATAAATCAGCATTACATTGACAAAACAAATCTTTCAAGAAAAGTTTTAAAGAAACAAATATAAAACACATCTTTGCAATCCAATAACTTATTTAAAGCAAAAGAAAAATATCTGTGAAAGGAAAACAAAGCTTAACACTTTGCTGTTTTGAGTTCTAGTTATTTTCCGACTAAAATTAATCCCCTTTTAATAAGGGACTTAATAGTTTCAACACAGCTTCACTGTAAGCTTTACTGCAAAACAGGTCACTGGGTTTTAATATCCATGAATTCTAAATAAATTGAAACTAAATTACTATCCTACTTTACACAAATTAGTGTCTAAATGTTTGAAACTTAATTTAATAACTCCTCATTGTCACAAAAACATTCTCCACATTGACTTATTTTTGTGGTATTACTTCACAAAGAATAAACCTGGGGGAAATAGAGTAATTTTGTAATTTGGATTTTATAAAAAGTACCTTCCCCTCTAAGGTTTAAAAGACAACTACATTGAGAGCATTCTTGGGCCATACACTGGCTCATTGTGAGCACACAATACATGTTCAAGTACATCGTCTATGTCTTCAATCACCTCACACGTCTTAAAGTTTCCAAAGCTCATGACTGCTAAATGACCTTAAGAAATCCAAGTTAAGAATCGGTATTTGCAGTCAAATCTCCACAATCTCCACAATAGCAAGAATTCAGTAATTGTGGGCAATAGTTGGCCTGGGCGTTTTCACGTCACAGCCGGTAAACGCCAAACAAAGCCAGACACAAAAACTTTGGAAAAATAAACTTTGCAATACTTTAAAAGCGACCCGGACAATCGGCTCTATCAACAAGCCAAGTAAATTGAGAAATTCCACTTTTGAATGAAAGGATCTTTCAAAGTGTCAGGTCACAATATAACTATTAATTTACTGGAGAGGACAATCACATTGCATTGAATGCATTACGAATGGTTACAGTCACCTACTCATACACCTTGCTAATTGGAAGGGGTACTAGCTTGATAGTCAATGACAGGTGAACAAGGGTTCTAACCAGGTACCCAAAATGTCCGGAGATTACTTCTCAACATTCAGAACTGTCTTGGCGTATATCTTAAAGAAATTTGAATACAAAAAATTCAGACATGTCTTTGACATTTTTGTATTGCCTGACAATCCAAAACCAAATCATTTTGAAACTAATTTCAGACTGTCTGTTTACCTCAAAACTTGATTGAACATCGAAACTACGAATGGTATGTATGGAACAAATGTATGGAATTCCACCGCAAGGTATGTTGATGCAATAATAAAAGGAGTTATTTCATCTGAAATTGTTTCAAATTAAATGCATTTTGAAGAGTTTAAATGAAAAGCAAGCCTTTGCACTAAAGCCTGAGATTCAATAGAAATAGAAATATTTTAACAATTCCAGAAAATAAATATATCAAATCAATGCTCTAACTATACTTGACGTATCAGTATTCAGAATCATTCTTGCAGTTGTACGTTTTTTGTGGGTTTTTTTCTCTCAAGTTGTGAGAATGTTACAAGCATGACAGTTACACAATACCAAAAGAATTCCACTTAACGTTTTAAATATCTCCCTTTTGTAAGACCATTTAAAAGCTTGTATGGGTCTTTTGTTACATGTGTGCAGTAGAATACACTGTAATCAAAGTTAGAGAAATGAAAAAAAATGTATTGCTTCTTATTTTATTTTTCAAACTATTTGAATTAAGTGAACTGTTATATTTGTTAGGCCTTATGGAATTTCAAAACTTACAATAACTACAAGAAAGAGTGAATCTACCATCAAGAACACATTCCTCTGATCAAAATTCAAAAGTTTGTCTTTCTTAGTTGCATTCCTCTTCAGCCAGATGTGAACAAATCATATGTGAACCATTTTGAGTGGGAAGTGACAGAGCACTTGTATTGGCTCAAATCATTTAGGATAATTGTGTTATTCTTGTATGCCTAGTATCCCATCCCAAACTGTACACTTTATATAGCTCTCATTTAATGGTGTGCTTTTGTGATAAAAATTCCAACTTTGGGGATCTGACTCTAGACTGGTCGAGATGTTACTGAAGATAATTGTTACAACCTTTTGAAAAAGGAAATTGTGTAATTTAAATTTTGTATTTATTTGTGCAGTCAAATCAGGAGAAAAGTGTTTGCCAATGTTCTGAGGCAGCGGTGCTTGTCTAATGGCTGCTCTGGCCATCAGGTAGAATTCAACCAGAAATGAGACTTGTTTTCAAAAGCCTTTCTTATTTTCTATTTTCTTTGTGTGTGTGTGAGTGTGTTTGGAGGAGGGGGGTTGAGTTTAAAATCCTGAAGTTGAGTGAATGGGGTGGGCACTGGACTATGGGTATGATAAGTAATACGGTGTGAATTCTTCCCACCCCCTGTAGAACGGACGCACTGAATTGCATCAAGTAGGAACAAAAGCACTAAGGCATGCATGAACAACTCTCGATTGCAAAAGTGTGAATTTGTTTAGTCACTTTTAGAATATTTGGAAATTCTGAGTACTTCAATACCTCCTGGCCTCTTATTGACTTCAGAGTTTTTTGACGTAAAAGTTCCAGTGTATGACCATGTATTATAAAAAATTGTTGCCTCTGGCGAGGTATATGCCTTTGAACCAAGTTGGTGTATTTGTGGTATTTATTTCCTGTCTTGTTGTCAATAAACATGAGTTTATGAAATTTGTTGACTAAAGTTACAGTTGCAGGCTTTATTTGAGATTCAAATTTGAGTTTTTATCATATCCCCGCAGTGAGCATGTACATTGTTGAGACCACCTAAAAACCTACCTAGTACACACACATTTTTCACTTTCGTATGGAACTTCAATAAATGGAAAAAAAAGAGGCAATCAGCGGATAAACTGAAAAGTTGCAAGCTTGATTCAGGGTTCTGCCCAGGATTTGTTTAGTGCCGGAAATTTTTTGTCCTAGTACGGTCAAGTCAATTTCCTTTCAATCGTGCACGAAGTGATTACACATGTGCGCCCTGCAGCTGTGCCTTGTATGTAGGCCCTCAGTGCACGCACGCCTTTACCGCCATGGGAAAACAATTTACA
>JAUELU010000041.1:891569-903099 GCA_032357145.1 Evasterias troschelii | reverse complement strand
GACCAACGTCCTTGGTCAAGACAACTGGCGCCCGAGACCAAGGACCCTAGTTTGACTTTGTCGTGTGAAAAGGGCTTTAGCCAATGTGTTCTTGCATTAAGTAAAAAAAGGAGGCCTATTGCACAAACAAATCAATTTGGAGAGATCTAACTTTCCAAGTTAAGCCACTTTGTTACAATTTTTCAAAGCAACACTACACCTACGCATAATCTACTTTCTTTACTGGTTTGCTTCTTGGATGTTGGAAGTAGATGCATCGTTCTGCTTGAATAAATGTAGGCCAAGTCAGTTTAACAAATCAGGCTTAATACAACTGGGAAAAAAATGTTATAGGAAAAACTAACTTATAAAATTCAGGTGGCGATTAACATTCTGCATATTTGTTTTCGTATTCAAAATGCAAACTGTGGACCAAGTCTATTTAACAAATCAGGCTAAATTGACAAGGAAATCAAGGAGTAAATCATTTCAGGACGAACTTTCTTCTCAAGTTTAGGTTCATCACCACACCTACCCCCTCCTTTTTTGAATGGTAACTTCTAGATGTGAGGGGCTCAAAGGTCAACTTGAGTTTTGTGATGCACTCATTTTCCAATAGATTCAAGTCCTCATCAAAGTGGGGGGAAAATGTGAAGTTTATAATAGACTCTTACCTCATGTTAGAGTGGTGTAAAATGTTGTCAAATATCAGAGAGAAATTTGAAACATGTCGTCATTGGACAGCAAATCAAATAGGACTGTACATTTCAAAAAGGTACTTTTACGCCAGTCAAAAGTCCAAATTCATTACTATTTTGATTGGATTTGATCAAATTTCAGGAATGAGCTGAAATTCTTTGAAGAAATATTTAGAGACCATATTTGTAATATGACGTCATCAAACAGTTTTGGATTTTGATACAAAATTGCACTTGAAGGGTATCAAACACAGTGGTATTTTAATCCATTTTACGTGAGGTTACAGACTTGTAATTTTTCCCCCTTTTTCATACGGAATCTATCTATTGGAAAATGAAGAGGTTACAAAACTGAATTTGACCTCTGAGCCCCTCTTTAAATGTTCAAGTTTTGTAACGCACCACTTAGATTAATGCAGGCCATGTCTTTTCGCTCTCTTTGAAACACCCACACTGATTAAACTGGCAAAAACACGTTTCTCAACAAAGCAAAAATTACAATTACCATTTCAACTTGCCAAATTGATGTGACATGTTTATGGTTTCACATCTATCCATGAAACTTGTCAACAACATTCCATTTTTGTATCCACTTCAGCTCATAAACTCGACTTTCGGGTCGAATTCATGGGGGTGCTTATGCAAGAGTGGTCATAACAACACCCTCTTTTGTAACTGAAATATTTTTATCACCTGTGTAAAAAAAAATTCTGGAGATTGATGAATGCTCTGGAATGGAGAAAAAACACAAGTTCCTGTTGTTTGTACTGACAATTCTGGGTTGCTTTCGCAAGGGTTGAAAACAAATAAATATTTCCACCAACTTCTTTGTCCAAGGATTTCTCAGTGTCTGTTACGCTCAAAATTTGAAATTTGAAATTCATTTTTGATCATTCCGACCCAAGAAATGTGACTGGTTTGCTTGTATGCCAGGAAGGCACTGTTTCTTGAGTTCACAGCAAACTTAGCATACTTGGGCTGAATGTCAGTTAGAACCTATCCTTGATTCATGAACTCCCATTAACACCAATGTACTTTCTCAATTCACAATTCACCAACATGACTAGAATGAAAATCAGCATCAAGGTAGACTTTACTTTCTTTAAAGCTATTATTATCTGAGCAAGTAATAGAAGTTCATAAAAGTGCAGCATACAACTGATAAAATTCCAGAATGAAAAGGAGAAACTGCTAATATTCTAAACGAAATGTCGTTTACAATTTACTCGATTTGGTATCAATTAATTGATCTAGATTCAAACTTCCACTCTTATTGACCGACAACAGCTTATTCAGGTATTTGTAGAGCGAAATATTAAGTTACGTGGCTCACAACAAAGCTAACAAATCCATGGCCCCTCTTTCAACCTTAAGAAAACTTTTATCTGATGGTCATTCCCATCCGTGTGAAAGAACATGTTGTCATTTCAATAATGAAAAGTAGGGCAAATGACCAGTGAGTGGGAAGTCCTGTATGTTTCGATGATTCACAAAGCCAACAGTCAAAAACTAGAAAAGCTTTCTGTCAAACAGTTTTATTCATTTAACATTAGTAGGTTTTGAAAAGGGAAACCAAACCATATTTTCATTAACAAAGACAAGCCAAATATTTCTAAGCAAAACTTTACACAAATACCAATGAAGTTCTTTAAAATAAAAAGAATTGTTATTCAGATTAAAAGCTTCAAAGATTACCAAACGATCTATGCCCTGGGCAATATGAGAAGAACCACTTGATGTATGAAATTGGATTTTTAAATATCCATTATCAATGCTCTCAATGAGTTGTTGACAATCTGGAGTGGGTGGAAATATTGCAAATGTTCCATGAATGCAACATGTCTTGATAGAAACTCAAACTTCATAATCAAACTCAATCCTAGGTGAAACAGACCGTGGAAGGGACAGCGTTCCAAAACCATGAAGTCTGTACAGACCCAAACAAATAAACAAACTGACTGTGTAATTGTATGACTGGGTTTGGGAGGGTGTCTGCCTGCTTCTGGGGTGGGGATTGTCTGTATCCAAAATAAAATCAGCTTAAATTTTTGGACTTATACAAGTTTATGAAAAATGAAGAGCTCTCCTCCAAAAGATCACAAACCAACATCCCCCTTTTTTTTTTCAAAGTACGTCTGTTAGTTGGTTTAATAATTATGACTGTCTGTCTGTTAGTCAGTGCCAGCACCAAAGTAGGGGGTACACTTTAGGGGGCGGGCACAAAGAGGTACACAAATATCGTTTGGGGCTCGTGCTCCCTTTTTGTTACGCCACTGCTCTCTGCAGAAATTATTAATCTGTATAAATAGAAATCTAAAATTGGGGTGTATATCCAATGATCATTCAATGAGAACTGCCAAAACTATTACCCTCTATTTCTACTCAGTTTTGTTTATTTTAGAATTACTTCTATTTACAGTATCATTCTAGAAATGCAACCCATGTAGCCTATGTGTTTAACATTAGAACCTCAGCATCTGCTAATAGTTAGGAATTATTCACAAGTGAAAACAGTAATAACCTTTCTGTGTTGGCTTGGCGAGAATTCAGCCAATGTTGTTTGACAGTGAAATATATACTTCTCCCATGTCAACAGAAAGATTACCTTTCATTTAAGTCATTCCTTACAACACTACATTCCCACTGAACATAATGGGATGTGTTCCCATGAAATGTCAGTTGTCATTCTATTTGACAATGAGATTAAATCAGAAGTCAGTGCAGTATGAAGTTATATTTCTCAAGGTAAAATTTCGGACAAATTGACAAATAAACTATTCTTGGTTTGTCGGATTTGCCACAATTTGGCTCAATGATTTTTTAAGGCTTGAGAAAACCACACACTGTTCAATTTTTGAACACACCTTTGGAAAGTCAATGCCAATACATTAAAATGTAGGTAAATTTACAGATAATGATAATTTTTTGTAACTTCATTTTTATACGTTGACAGTTGGTTGAACTATGAATTTATGTTTCAAGTTCAAATTCTAATGGTAGGACAGGTAAATTACCTCTCATCCCAGAAAAAACATCTTTTAGTTAAATTATTTGAGAACAGATCTCATGTAGATTCATCTTTAATTCAGACTCCTCATTTCCCCTATAATACCTACCATATTGTATGCCATCATTAAAAAAGATACAAGGAGACTTTGTAATGTCTCTCCAGCAATTAGGTCTAAAATATTCATGGTAAGTAATGATGCTTTTGCACCAAGGTCACGGCTCATATAAAGAGAAACTTCCAAACAAATCCATTAATTAATCATTCCAGACTGCAACGACCTTTGCAGAAAACTCTAGTTGTACTTATTTCAAGGCTAAATGAGCAATTTATGTGAGGTTTTGGGGAGCTATAATAAATGGTTTCTAATCGTTGATAGAACAACCAATGTCTGGCTCATTGACTACTAGCAAATTGATGGAGCAGTAACTGACGCCAAAGTCTGAGTTAATCAACAAAAGCTACCTTCCCTACTTTTGTGACAAAAAGACACCTTAAACCACCACTCGGGTCCATTTGTAAAGAACACATAATCCTCCTGACAATAGGATGGGGGTTATGAAACTACTAACTATACATTTTACATCCGTAATTAAACTTTGAATTTCACTAGATTGTGAAACTGTGCTGTTTGGTGGAGATAAACAGTGCTGAAAATTTCTCTCAAATTTGTGGAAACATATCCAAAAAACAACGGGGTAAAAGACCAGTCATCCAAATTTCGATAACATAGCAATCAATTGGGTTTATGACACCAGCTGGGCTTGATTTCACAAAGAGCTTAGGTGTGTCAATATTGAATTGCTCTACAACGCTTACTATACATAAGGTCATTACCAATTTTAATAAGGTACTGTAATGCCCGCCGTCTGCCTCGGACGCCAGATATTTACGTACTACTAAGAACTCTAAGATTACATTTACTGTGTCTCAAAACAGTATCAGCATTTCTATTATGTAAGACAAAACTCTTTCTGTAATATTCAATGAGACATTAGAAGAGGCTATAGTAAGAATAGCGAATCTGATTCAGGCAATTCTTGTTGTTTTTTCACTATTATTAGACGGCAAACAAAATACATTTACATGTACAGGTATATACTGCAAGGATCACATTGTAAACTTGGATAATTCTTAAGAAGTTCGTCGGATAAACATTGGATGCAGTGATGAATTCCTTCGTATAGAAGAGGAAAATGCAACACAAAATGTGCAACTTGCTCTTCAAAACTCGCCATTTGCTACTCAAAATTATTGTTTATACATTTCTGATAATGAAATCAAGGATGCTTCATCAGCAAACTCGATCCCTGTAGCTCACAAGCCTGAGGAAACCTGTAAATAAGGGTGCTTGTTATATGTGAACCAGAAATATTAGCATTCAGTGAGAACAAAACATGAATCAGTCTAAAATGTTGGCTGTGCAAGATTGATGGACAAAATCGCTCCCTGGATACACCTGTAAGTGTAAAAGTGTATCACCTGACACTTCAAAAAAATCAAACTTTACACTGTAATTATAAAGATACTGCAGACAGAGGTTGAAAGCACAGAGACTCTGACACCCACATTGTAGCATCATTCAATCAAAGATACTTGTACTCCCCATTAGTATTCAGCCATCTTAGAGGTGGGCCAAACTCATAGATGATGACCAAGAACTATTGTTGACTTACAAAGAAAATTAACATTGCACAGGATTCCTAGCTCAATCAAGTGATCTTAGGAGATCTGATTTAACTTCTTGAAGTGATAACAAGTGGCTACTTGAACATCTAAGACTATCATTAGAAGACACAGAAGGCAATTTATCTTGAATGACTCTAAAGACTTCAAACCGCAAACCCTAAGCCCCCAAAGAGCTTCAGGGTGTCCTGTATGTAGCCCACACATACTCCCCAAAGGATTGTAAATCTAGACTTCTGGCTAAAGCTACCAAACATTACCTGACTTTTCCTTTTGCATTATTCATTTCATGCAATAACCACAAAGTCATTGACACTGCCAAGTCATACAGACCTGATTTGTCCTACTCTACCACAGGAACCCTAATCAGCGTCATACCAAACCATGCAATATTTTCATAAACCAAATGAAGTATATATATTTAACCTTGTGAAGAGCTCAAAGGCAAGTTAAATAATGCACTATGTAAACAAGAAAACTAGCAACATACTCATTTTTAGTTCAAAACATTTTTATTTGATTCATTATTTACATCCACAAAAAGCACAAATTTAAACCAAGTGTTGTACACTGTGAACTGAGTGCAGTCTTTTCATTTTTAATACTAAAGGTCGTTGTGAAATCAGCTCACACAACAAAAGGTAATCTCAAACTTTTCTTCCAAAGAATTGAGATTGGATTATTATCAGAAAAGGCTCAAGGGCCTTTCTCACGTTCCAGTTTCCCAAGAACGCGTTATTTCAAATTTACATATTATAAATTTTGCATGATTTTTCTTTTGTTCTCAATGTGCTGAAATTTGTAAAAGAAATTTTAAAGGAATAATCGATGAGACTGCTATCTTTGATTCTACAAAATTTTTGGAGCAACAAAAGTACAAACAAATATTTAAAACAAAACACCTCGTAAAAAAATAAGTGTGTACAACTTTGAGAAACTAAGGCACTTTTATAAATACTGAAGCTTTTTAGTGAAAGATAAATGGAAATATGACAAAATCCTCCAGAATAAAAAATTTCCCCCCAAAATCAGAACCTGCAATCTTTTTATGAATGAAATGCCTCTGGATAAAATCTTCCGTTAAAAAAAAATTATTTAAGAAACTCAGATGAATTCTATAAGCCCATCTGACAGGTGTTTTTAACCTGTTTGGGAACATCATGGTAAATTAAATAATACATGAATATGACCCCAATCTTCAGTAAAGGTATTTCAGCTTCACAATGAGGAAAAACAAGGTAAAGAACACCGGTATTTGACTTCTGAGCTCAAACAACAATCAAACCAAATCACAAAAGGTGGCGTTATTTCCAGCAGTTCTCTTAGTTCACTAAGGTTCAACACAGGGACGTTATTACAAAGTTACTCTTAAAGAACCAATAACCCATGGCATTTCTGACCCAGTAACTCTCAGATAAAGATCAACATGGCCAACCAATAACATCCAAATAACTTGCTTGTGTCAAGATGCATAACTTGCACATTTTTTGTTTTGGTCTTTTAGAAGCATCCGATGGTTCGGGGATTTCTTTCCACTCATGGGAAACAGTAACCCTCCGGTGGAATTTGGGAAATTTTGAGCTGTTCAGTGACAAGTGATTTGGTTGCAGCGCTCTGCAACTTCAGCTAAAATCTCAAACTTTTGTGACAGGTGGATTCTTACTGACTGACCCAATGGTTGACCTCAACTGAAACCAAAGAGAGGATTAGATAAAAGGGTTCTGAACAAATACAGCTCTGCAGGTGTATAGGGAGGAGGTGTAGGCAGGTGTCTCGGGAGGAGGGTGTAGAGTGGAAACAACTTCCAACAGAAACTACAGTTGGGAGGAGGGTGTAGTGAAGAAACAAAATTCCAACAGAAAGTAGAGTTGAAAACTGTTACTAGTGAGTTTGCTTTCAAAAATTAACTTGTAATTTAGAGAGTTCCACATTACGCTGGGAAATTACGGAGAGGAAGAAATGTGATGCATGATTAATTGAGCGAAAAGAAGAAATATTTGCTTCTCCCCTTACAGTCCAGAGAGTGGAGTCGCCTACATGTGATGAAGTGATTCCTCCATCTGTGACCACAAGATCAGGGAATTAAGGACAAAGTTCATGGTTAGCATGACGCGGACATCCAACAGAAAAAATGTCACCATTCCACATGGGATCCCTACATCACAAACGTAGACGCCACAAATAAAACTACAATGACTGGTGGAGATTAATGTGGCTTACATGTTTCCAAATTGTTAGCGGGATTTCCACAAGTACTTTAGCTAGAGCTTAAGGGTTGAGACAGTACTTCCATAATGTTTTAAAAACTCATGTTCGCGTCATAGCAATTATGGTTTAAAAACTTGGCAACCTGTCATAGAGGTTTCCCACAGTAGGTATAAATACAGCCTTTATGGATTCAAGTTGGGGGTTCTTTCAGAGTTCCCTCCCTTGTCTTTAGGAGCAGGAATTCAGTCTCTCATAAAAAATCTTACAATACTTTTAGTGTCATTAGCTGGAAAATGTTATACAAAAAGTTTATCCAAACTGCTGAAACAAACAAATAAATTATATCAGCAACTTAGGTTATCTGTTGTGGACAGCTTCTTTAGATCAGGCTTTTATAACTCTCTAAAATGATTAAAATGTTCACTGAACTTTAAAAAAGAATTCTACTAGCAGTTAAACATCCAGACATGCAACTGCAGTTTATCAAAGAAAATAGAGGAAAATGCCAGGCACAGAAAGACTTTGTACTGTGTTTTTAAATTTTCAATGGCACAGCTGAGACACTGAAAAACAAGGAAATACGCTGTTTAGCTGAAATGTTGCATGTCTGTACACTTCAGTCAGGCTGTTGGGTTTTTCTTTTAAATAGCTGCATCTCAAGGCTTGCAGAGTTAAAAGTTTTCCAAAGGCAATTTAGCTAAGCAGTAACAAGGTGTTAACAGCTATTTCATCTAGCGCAAACATGAACATAAAAGCCTAGATTAGAGCTCCATGATTAGGAGGGAGTAAACAGGAAATCTATGGCGTGTCAGGACTATCTGTAAAACTGGAGCAAAGATACCCAGTTGACATGGCTAGGATGGGGTGTGGCCACACGGCCTCCGTCAACATGTGACATCTGTAAGACGATTTAAGCTTGCTTTATAACCTACACATGGTGTGAACCAATTCCCTAGTTTGAGAAGATGCGTGGGCTTAACCTGTCTGGAGTGACTGTGGAAATATACGTCTCATGATGGGACTGCTGTCAGGGGGGGATGTTTCATAAAAGTTAGAGTAAACAATACATCTTCTTAAGATGACTGAGACCTTCTTCTTCCTTGTGCAGTATCATCTCAAGTCTGCTTTGTTTACTCAAAAGAATTCCTTTGATCGTGTCTATGCTTGCTGAGCTCCGACAAGTTTTTTATCCAAGCATGCACAATTTTCTTCGGCCTTTACCAACCCATCAATAGCTATAGATATTCTGAGGATACAATCAAGTGGAAATTCAAGAGAAGTGTTTGTTTATGAAATTGGGGATCTGCGTTTTACATTCTGTAACTTGTTGTTGTGAATTTCCGCCACGATTGGAAAAGAGCCAAACATATCCAAAATACCCAAAAGTCACTCAGGCACATAGTAGCCATGCTTGTAACACGATAACGTCATTGAAAAGTATCAAGTGCTCGAACAACTGCAAGTACAATATATCTATTCACAATAAGTACTGTAGAGATCTTGAATTACACGTCACTGTAGGACAAGTAGCTATCCCAACCCTAGAGCCATTTACTCATCGTCTACCCTACTCTGCTTTCCAATCACTCTCCCACCGGTCCACTAATGACCACCATCTGTTACAGATAAACTTGGAACATGAAATTGAAGATGTGTCCACCGCACCCCAAAAGTCCTGGCCTCGTCCATCCTTCAGTTGTGTGGTCTTCCGTCAAAATCAAATAAGTGATAAAGTGCCTATACGCCAAACAAACTTTTACAAACCTTGGATTGAATGCTCTGGAAATAAAAGACCGGCCCTAAAGATCAAACCGTGACTGATTTCCCGTTTTAGTTTACTAGACAGGAAGTTTGTTCCAATCATCAAAAACTTCCAACAAATTTCACAAGACATTTGTGACAGTTGATTCTACAGCAGTACACAGATTTTGGCTGCGTTTACAGTTTTGTTGTCACCCTTTGTAAATCAGACATTGATGGCAAAAATTGATCAAACTTAAAAACTTAGTAAGTTTGTGTTTCACAATTGATGGCCAAAAAACAATTAAAGCCTTAAACAGTTTGAAATAGTGTACAAATGTTAAAGAGTAAAAATGTGCTCTTCTGTCCCACACAAAGTATTCATTAATTTGCTTTACACATACCATCCAAGTAAATCTTTATTATTATATGATTGATTTAATAAGTGCCACATGATCTCCAAACTTAGTCTTTAGCTTTTTTTACTTATTTCTTTTAACTTTTAACTTTTAAACTTAGCTTCTTAACTCGTTAATATTCAAACATTAAAAACAAAAATTTTGTTTCATATTCAAACTTTACCTTTAACTTAAAAAAAAAGTTATTCCTACAACTCTTCAGGTATTAAAACGTGTAAATACCTAACTCTGTTTGGAGATTTAATGCTTGCCTTCCACAGCCTTAGGACAGAATTTAACAGAGAGTTTAAGACCACACCTGGTAGAGCTCCCAAGTTTGTGATATTGATACATGAGTATCACAACTAGCACCCCGATGAGAATCCCTGAGAGAAGTACACTCTACCTCAAAAATCTGCCTCCAAGGAACAAGCCATTTAACGCTAAGCAAATACTAACCCGCTAACACCAACCTGCAGTACAGGTTTAGCTGGTAACCCCCAAACCTCTGCAACAATATCAGCTGGTAGGTTCAGCTGGTAACCTGCTCCATGACCCCAGACCCTGGATGCGTCATACTTTTTACACCTGCTAAAGTTACTCACACTGCTCATAAATTGTATTCCCCAAATAACTTCTGATTTGGGTTATTATTTGAAATCCAATAGATCAAAGTCTCTCAGCTATATCTGACTATTACCTGAATTTTACTAATAGGTATTTGCGGAGGTGTATTTTAATGTTTCAAGTGTCGCAAACAAGGGAGAGATATATTTCTTACTGAAAACTTTGGACACAAGGTCAAAAAGGAAACAAAAGTTGCAAACTAATCTTAATTATAAAAAACCGTGTATTTACTTTGTGTTTTTAATTTTGAAGCATAACAAATAAAGGGATTGGATAGGGTCGAGGAATTAGATCTCTTGGGAACAATGATTAATGAAAGTGTCTTACCTTGATACTTGATGAGTCTTGTAACAGGATGTGAACAAACATCATCTTCCATTCCTGTTGCCATGGTAACGATGAGAAGTACAAGTAATCCAAGTTGGACAGCCATTTTGTTCATAGAGTGACCACAATCTTGTGATAAATGGTAAAGTTGTGTAACAGTTCTGCAGTCCCGCAATACAGAAAACCTCTAAGAGTACAATTCCAAGCGTTTACAGTGTTGTCTTAAAACGCGATCCTGCAGATTCGAACTTGCTTTCCAGGTCTTGCTCTTACCTGTACAAAACAATCAACAAAGAGATCATTCTTAAAAACAGAACAAAATGTACCAATAACATGCATCCAATCAAACCCATATTATATACAGCTTGGACAGCATCAGAACTCTATCACGAGACTACGAAAGAAAAACTATAACTTTTCAAAACATGGTTTTTACTATTTATCGTAGAGCAGTAGATAAAATAGCTACGCAGGCAACTCATATAGTTTGAGATGTAAAAAGTGTTATCGCTCAGGAATTCTAAGGTTTCTTAACATGACTCATTCCATACATTTGAACTTATGTCTTCCATTTCCATATATGAGATACTGTGGTTTATTCTAATGTTAGAGTATGTTACATACATGAATGATATGAAGTCATCAATGGATACAATATGTCTAATGAGTTCTTGACTTATGCCAGTTGCCAGGTTCAGCATTCAACACAAGTGACTGTTCCAAGGACAGTCATCTATTTAAAGGGACACGTTGCCTTCGGGTTGGGCGCTGTTGGGCATTTTGGGGCTATAACAAGCGTTTGATGTATAATGAGCACGGTCGGAAAGATGTTTAAAAAGTAGAATATAATGATCCACACA
>JAUELU010000041.1:876169-891469 GCA_032357145.1 Evasterias troschelii | reverse complement strand
TTACCATTCACTAATTATAACACATTAAAGGTGTTTTATTGCAAGAACAACTCATAATAAGTATAAGGAACACCTCCTAACAGTAAAATTTCATGAGATTTGAAGGCAACGTGTCCCTTTAAGGTAGTCCATCTACTAATCAGTTACTAACCCACTCAGGGTTTCAGTCTAACTGCACACTCCTTAACAGACGACATTGACAAACTGTAACAAGGTCACTTCATAACCTTGCCAAAAAAAATGCCCTGCTATAACAAAAATGGGCAACGCTCCTCAAAATCTGTCTTCAGTTGGAGTTAGGGAGGGCTGATAAGAGTTTCTTGGGTGGGGGTTGGGTTGGGCTACCAGAGGGTGTATGAGCCTAGAGAGAGTGTGTGTGGTTTAGTGATTGGATGTTAAGGGTAACACATTTTCATGATAACCTCAAAAAATGAGTGAAAATGTTCATTTAATTATTGCAAAGTTTTCCCTTTGTGTGTTAGTCTTCAAATTCTAAAAATTAAATCCCCAAGGAATATATCTTCTGAATTTGTTGCATACATACATGATACACTGAATGAAATTATAACTTTCAGTTTGAGAGGTTCGTTATTAATCAATATTTGAACATCAAATTCCACACCTGATTTATAAAACTATTTGCATGAAATTCAGAGTAGAACTCAGAAGCAGATTTGCCTAAAAGGTTGTTGTCTTGATGGTTGACAAACTGCCAGGTTTTCACATGGACCCTCAGGTCGTAATTAATGGGTCTTTATAAGTTGGCATTCTATGAGCAATGGGACTAACCAGATCCAGACTGCACTGAAACCAGTCAATATTACACCAAGCCCCCTAAGGTTTTCTTAATACAGCTAAACTGGTTACTACCACATGAATAGAATTTGACTGTCAGCCTGTTTTTTATTGCCAGCGATAACATAAGCTTGTACATGCACAAGCATGAACTTGGCCCTATTCTGGGTTCATCATGACAATTCAATGCATCTTTGCAAGATTTATTTACATGGCTTATCAAACTAAGCTAATGTCAAACTCGAAAATACATATTAATAGGGTTAAGGAAATAGAATTGAGTAGCTTCAATCATGATTTATGAATATTTTAAGCACATTGTGATTCTACCTTTGAAAAAAACGCTGTAAACTTTACTTTGATAAATGGAACTTTCTTTTTGACAAGAGAACAGATTTGCATTCTGTCAAAAAATCTGTCCATTGCGGTAAACATCTCTATTGAAATATGACAGCAAATTCACAAAATTATACTTAAATACATGTACCTCTTGAGGCTTCTAATAACAAAAGAAATTCCTTGCAGTTAACCCTATAAAATGCTACGCACCAAATCTTCAAAAAATTCCACTTTATAGACATTGTCCCCAAAGGGTGAATTTTTCAAACTTATAAAGCACCTGTTTGAGAAGCACCTCTAAAACCTACACGTTTTTCAATTCATATCCAATGCATTTTTAAAAGGTGTATATAACATATTGGTGAGAGTAAAGATATAAATGTTCACATGTTTTGCACACAAGTTACATGGTAAAAAGATGGTCATGGTGGGAAAACTTCCCTTAATATTTTTGCTTGGAATGCTACAGTTTTTGAGAACTGCACCACAGCTAGTTTTGATCGCTAATAATCCAAAACCCAATGTTTGAAAAGAGTGAAAACATATAAGTTTGTTGCTTCCCCATTTACTTGTGACTCTGAAGACCGATTGAGCTTAAACTTTCACAGGATTGTTATTTCATGTCTATGTTGGGTCACATAAAGTGTTGATACTGGTCTTCAACAATTGCCAGTTTTGAACATATTATCTTGATGAGAAAATGCAATGATAGGTTAACTCTTTAGACCTCATGCAGAACTTTATTCTCCTTACCTTTTAAAAGTCACTTTGATCTCAGATTGTTTTTTTTTTTGGTACTGAATGTCTGACAATTATTGTTCAAACATTTCTACCTTTTGTGAAACTAAATGGGTTTTTTCCTACAAGTTTTGAAAAGAAAATTTTGATCATCTTGAAGCATTCCATGAAATTCAGAACTGTTCAAATGTATGAAACGTGTGTACTGGGAATGAACTTGAAAACATTAATTTTGATTGTTGAGCTATAAATGAGACCTTCTTGGCTCAATGCAGTTTTTTTAAACCTCTACTGACCCCAAACCATGAATTTGACATGTTTTTCCACATACTTCATAAGCCCCCAAAAATTGCATTGTATAGGGCTAATCAAAGTCTTTTGAAAAAACCTTTTTGGCAAGATGTGCCAAAAATGAACAACAATGAAAATAACACTGAGTTTCAATGTGCAATGGCAGAGTGTTTTGATTCCATCCTACTAGAAAAGGACCACTAAAAACTATCAATGTTTCAAAATGTTGACTTTTTGTAATGTTTTTGAAATTGTCTTCACCTACCTTAGGCCCATCAACCAATCCAAAATAATATTTTTATCTATTTACAAAAAATGTTGATACACTACAGATCAAAGTCAGATACTTCAGATCAACACTCTCCAAGCTCAGGACTTTTCGAAAGCTTTTCCTGGATTCCAGCATGCAATTTTGTATTTGAAACAGAAGATGAAATTGCCAAACACACACAATTGAAAACTGAGTATCGATTTACAAATGTTTGTTTCATTTAATATTGTTTTCAGTACAAACTGTCTTGATATGTTTTTGTTTTGGGGAACATGATAGTTTTCAGTGAGTTAGTGACCCTGGGAGCTCCCTTGGTTATTTTACCAATGAGAAATAGCATTTTGGCAACTTAGCGTAACCAGATTATGGAAATGTTGTTTAAATGTTATTTTGCACATTTTTCATTATTGGCTGGACTGTCTGAAAAATCTTCAGAAAATGCAAAAATTTAGGTAGAGATTAAGTGATAATACTTCTTTTTATTTAAGAGAAAGTTTAGAAAATAGAACTAGCTGTTGCAAACTGCTTACCAACCAAAAGTATACTTGTTTTTGAGTTGTCATTTAGCCTACCATAAAGACCCTGCAAGGGTTGAAACATCACACCTTTAACTATTTTTGTGCAAGAGTAAATTTAAACTCATCTCACTTCATTTCATAGACATCTCCATGCTTTGAAATTCACAAGTATTATTTCCCCCCACAACTCCTCATTTGCATTATTTTACTTAAAACATATTTGCATCATTTTAATTGTTTTGAAACTATCATTAGTTTAAAACAACCAGGTAATAAACAAATAATAATTGACTAATAAAGTTAACACAACTGTCAGATTGGCAGATGACTTTGAAAACTTACATCAATTAGAAGCAACTTGGTCTGGCCAACTTCAGATATAATTCCAAAGGGTTTTCAAACACTTGCATCCTCTCCTCCTTGATTCTTGAGATGTAAACGTACTTTCCAACTATTCTCCATCAATATCTCCCCTCTAATAAATCAGTATCTCAGCATTCTAGAAGATGTTAACTGGCAAGAAATCACAGTAAAATATTCACATATTACTTCATCCAAAGGCTGTAGACTTGACTGCAAAATGTGACTGTTCAATCTGAAACCAAAAGAAGTTGAATCATCCAATAAAAGTTGTAGCAGCGTCAACCAGTGGACTCCAGGTGAAATAGAACCCCTGTTCACTATGATCCTGGTCTGGTATATTGAGTCAGTCTACTGATTGTGAAGCTACCTAGTGACAGTGGGCTACGGGCGAGCGATCCACTGGCATGTGTAACACATTGGCTCATGCTGTACATGTACATGCCATACATTACACATCACGCTAGACTACTAAGTCATGCCTGAGCGAATGGCCAAGTCACTGACAAAATGGACTGTTCTAAAGTTTTGGAGGGGTGGAAGTGTAGAGGCTGGCATTGTCAGAGGGGAGGCTTATCTGGCTACTGCAGCAATTATGACAGTGTGGTTTAGATAAATGAGTTAACGGTACTACTTTGAAAGGAATGTTTAATTTGTTGTGAAATAATAGTAAATTACAACACAGCTTTGGTAAATCATTGATTAAAGAGTTTTATGATTTGTCAATAAATTAAAGATTTGTTTAATTTAAAAACTTGTTCGCTTAGTGTTAGGAATAACTTGGAATATTTCTGAAATAATTTCGCCACGAACCAAAGAGTACCATTGCAAAAAAAAGTACAGGGAAAAATCCTCAGCAGATACACCTTGCATCAAAGTAAAGATCCTGTCCCTTTCTAACACAGAAAAATCTTTCTCTCTAGAAAGAAGTTTCTGTTAAAATCATCGCACAAATGTGTGCTAAGCAGATAAGTGGGCATATACCTTTTTGCAAAGCAGCTTTTTGAAAGTTAGCTTATCTTTTCAACGCAACAGTTAGGCCTAGTCAAATTTTTTTTATAGATAAGTCCCTAGCAGAAAAATTTATGCTTAAAGTATTTCAAAGATTAGCAAGAAGTTTTGTTTGTCAGAATGTCCACATACATTTTACGCTATCCCTGTACTGTAAGCATAGGATGCACCGGTAACCGCAGAATTCTACAGTCAAGCCGAGCCATAAATTTGGCCCAGGTCCACTGTTGCTGTCAAGCATGAGGTTTTGCATGCCCTTGGAGGGACTTTTTATCTAGCACAAGGGCTGACCTTCATGTACAGATCGATATATTTTTTTTAATAGACTTTTCAGGCTATATAATCACATTTCTTTTACGATTTTAGCCTAAGGAAAAAATAAAAAAAATAAGAAATTGAAAATCACTTAAGTAGGAAGAATATCATGGATTCATGGCTGTGTTTTGAAACCAGGATATAGCTGTAGGCTTCATCCACCTGTTTGAAGCCCCAGTACCCGAAGCACACATTTCCAAGGAGTGATGAAGCCTATTAAGCCACAGCCAAAGCCACTAAGCTGTGGTTTCAAAAACAGCCCATGACTTGCCCTATTTCATAATGCTGCTTAAGCACAACAAGAAGGTAAGCACAACAAAAATTTGCTTACCAGAATAAGGTTACCAGCCAAAACACCATTTCATATCTACCATCGTATCCTGCTCATTTTTGCTTTGTAGAATATTACCTCAATGGATCTGGGCCCCACTGGTCTGCTGTCAGATACTCCCAATTATGCAATGTTTCAATACCTGATAACATCAATGTAGAGTTATTACATTACACATTTATCATATCAGTAGGATAGACTAAAATGAGTAACATAACAAGAGATATTTATTGAATCAATTGACTGTTGCCGTGATTCACTTCTTTATCTTACTACTTGGCTACTACCGGTGAAGATTAGTGGACAGTACGTCATCCGTAGTTTCTATCTACGCTTACATACCTAGGTGTTAGCGAATCCCTAAAAAACCAATCCTGTAAATCAGCGTTTTGCATATAAATACCTCACTTCTGGTTCTCTCAGTACCATACCTCATTATGGTTCTTCTCAGAATCATACCTCACTTCTGGTTCTTCTCAGAACTATATCTCAGTCTGGTTTTCAGAACCATACCTCACTTCTGGTTCTTCTCAGTACCATACCTCACTTCTGGTTCTTCTCAGAACCATACCTCACTCTGGTTCTTCTCAGAACCATACCTCACTCTGGGTCTTTTCAGAACCATACCTTGATTCTGGGTCTTCTCAGAGCCATACCTTACTTCTGGTTCTTCTCAGAGCCATACCTCGATTCTGGTTTTCAGAGCCATACCTCACTTCTGGTTCTTCAGAACCATACCTCACTCTGGGTCTTCTCAGAATCATACCTCACGCTGGGGATCATACACACAGAGTCACTGCAAGCTTACATCCATTGTTTACCCATACTGTCTGCAGGGTGACTGCTCTGTGTTCCGATACCCTTATGTTCTGATAACCCCTCATGATGTACCAGAAGCCAGGGTTGGGGTAAGGGTTAAAGTTAGGCCTAGGGTTAGAATTAGGAAAATACATTCAGTGTGTCCGGAACACAGTTGTGTAACAATCTGCAGTGACTACCAGCAGGGCCAGTTACAGCTTTTTCACTAATCCATTATTATATAGGCAGGGCTCAAAATGGACGCAGGCCAGAGGCCAGTGTTTTTAGAGTAGGGACAGTAAACTTATGAAATACCTCACCTCATCTTTAATTTTAAAACTATGCTCAAATGTTTACTTTGAGTACGATTATTTCTTTCAATTAAGTTGAGTATGAAAGTGTCAACCATAATACAAATGAGAATTATCAATCTTCTCTCTCATAGTCTTAGTACTTGTTCATAATAAAACCAGTTTACTTGTGACACTGTGTAGAGTTGTTTTTCCTCATTTTGATTCTGGTTGTGACAAACTTTCTAATCCAGTATACGTTTTGATCTACATGCTTTGCATTATTGTTAATTTGTTTTCCAAGTTCAAGCCCTGATAGGGATGGTTTTCAACACTGAGCCAGCAAGTCGGACCACTTAGAAAGCATTTCAACTAGTCCTCAGCTGTGTTAACTAGCATTTGGCTAGCAGACCGCAGACCACTGTTAAAGGCAAAGCACACCTTTGGTTTCTGGAACTGTTTGATTGTTTTATCTAAATTTCGTAAAGTTCTAAAGACTCACCTTTTTCCATGTTAATTGCTTATATGTGCGGTATGATCTTGATGGAATAGCGCCTTGTTATGTTATGTTATGGTAGATACACACAAAAAAAATGATCTGTGAAAATATCCTTTCAAAAGGTGGTCGCATTTTTGAGATATCGCAAAAATCCGGAGCAAATATGGGCAGGAAGAATAATCCCTCACTGGAATACACACTAGCCTTTCTGACAGCAACGTTTCTCAAATTCAAATTTGGGGGCATAAAACTGATATCTTTTTACTTTTGAAAGCTGCTGAATTTTAACAAATTGGCTTTTAATTGCCCTTAATTTTAAGAGTGATTACCAAACATACATCGTCCCTTTAAGGGAGAATGCTAATAATATCTCATTGCACATTCATCATAAAAACCTTCAAATCCTAACCAACTATAAAGAGTAACTTTTTATCAAAAGCAACTTTTTATGAATACCCATAGGCTATAAACCTGCGTGGGTAGATTTCAATAATAATACAATAATAATTCTAACATTTATACAGTGCTTTCTATCGGCGTTTTAAAACACTCTTGATTGTTTGCACAAAATGTGTTTTCCAGCGAGTGTTGAACTGGGTTGATAGAGGATGACTCACTAGAATTCAAGCTACATTGTAGCGTGTCATGGCCGAGTGGTTAAGAGCATCCGAATCAAGTTCTGGTGGTTTAGTCATCGGGGTGTGGGTTCGAGTCCCGGTCATGACGCTTGTGTCCTTGAGCAAGACACTTTGCTATAATTGCTTCTCTTCAGGAATGTTATTGGTCCAATGACCAGGGCACTAATGTACTGCACATTGGTACGTTGTTGTAAAATGTGCAATATAAGAACTAGTTATTATTATTATTATTCTGGATGGATAAGCAAAATATGGTGTTTTTCATTGTTAAGAAAACTTTTAATTGGATTTCACAATGACAGAATACCCAGGTGTGTTTGTTTAATTTTTGTAATGATTTCAGGGTTTGCCTTAAACTTGTTCAGTGTCTAGCCAGCAGGACCAGTTAGCTTGTCATTTCACTGGTCCTCAAGCTTTTTCACTGGTCCTTATCTTAAAGTTTTCTTTCTACTGTCATTTGTATGGGACTTGAGTTTGAAACCATTCTAACAATTACTGCAGTCAGTTGCTTACATTTAGCTTTTGTGAGCAATGAACTAACCAGCAGAACCATTCGGATAGAAATTATAACCGGCATTTGGCCAGCAGACCACTGTTAAGGGTGGTGGTTAGATTTAGGGGCCATTCAAAATTGTTGATGTTTTTTAAATTAACATTTTTTTTCTTTCAGAATACCACATGTTTGAACTGTATGTCAGTTGGGGAAGGAGGGAGAGGTTTAAACACTAAAAACTTTCAAAGAAATGACTCAATAATTGAAAATCATGTTGTGTCCTTGAGTATGACACTATCAGATCTCTGTCACACCATAAGCTAGCAAAAATCACACTATTTCACTGGCTCCAGATTGCACCGTACAGCTTTGAAACCCAACAACCTGAGGACTTCTTATCAATAGACTGTGCAAGTTTTGCGTTGTTAAGGTCATCATTGAGCTTCCAGGCACCATTAAGCCATCAGCTATTGGAGATTAACTGGGGAGAAATATTGTGTGATTTTTATTTTTGTCATAACAAAATGTAATCCAATCTAAACTTTGATATGAATTTGTTTGTAGCCTTCTTAAAGATGATACATTTAGTAGCTAGTTTCCTGAGCTAAAAACACAAACTCATAGTCATAAATTAAGAAACAGTAATCACCTCTCCATGCCACGCTGCAAAACTAACCAATATAAAAACAGTCCTGTACCTTATCTCTGTAGGCTATGGAACACAAATAAATTATTTATCCGGCTTCCTTTAATGTGTTTATTTATTTAGTTATTTATATATATATTTATTATTCATGTGTTTTGGTTTATAATTTTTTGTTAATCTCTGACTTTTGTCTATTGCTAAATGATCTTTACTCTTCTAATTATTCTAATTGAAACCCAGCTTTAAAAGAACCCTTTTTTCCTGAAAGATTTGCGATGAAATTTAGTTAAACAGCACAATGCCACAATGTGCGTTATAGCTTCTATTCAAGGTGTCCTGGAGTCCAGATTCTCGCGAAATTGTGTACATTCTCAATGCCAAATTACACAGTCTGTTAACTTTGCCTATGCCCGAATTTGGGCCCAGAATGCCCCCCAGTTCAAAAGAATCCTGGCCAAAAATCCTGATATTATACACAGAAGATGATGTAGAACCTTCATGTTGATAGAATGTGTAAATGGGTATGTTAGAACCTTAACTTCTTTTTCAACAACAAAATATTTCACAAGTTTTTATCTTGATGAATAGTGTTTCTCGCTTTTCAACAAAGAACTAAAATCACTGGTCCCTGTTCAAAATTATTTAACAGAATCAACTTGGACACAAATAAAATTTATATGAAAGCACAAAGCCATCACGCCTGATATCACTTCTGTGGTCACCTGTTACTATTTGAATATTAACATTTTAATTGCTGAAGTTAGTGGATATATTTGAGCATAAAAAGTGTTAACAAACTGTGGTTTTCTATGACAACAATGAATTCAGATGCACCAGTCGCGTTTACATAAAAAAAGTGAAAACAATTTTACAAGTTGGAATGAAATAAAACTGCGGTGCAAAACTTTCACGTTCAGTGTTTATTTTATGTTCAATTCATAATTAAGAATTTATCGTTTACTTATGATTTTAATGCAGTGTTTATAATGCGGTACATTGTATGATGATTTATTCTTAAACACTGATGATTTTTCTTGACGCTGTAACCATTATGTTAATGGTTCCCTAAAGGTGGAGAGATAAAAACTAACAGACCGTTGACAGTCTCCGTAATTCATCTATATTTCAACTCAATTTGAACGTTGGGGTGAACTTTCATTGGAAACTGACCCATAAAGCAAACTTGTACTTTTTTGTGACCAAAAAATTATGATTAGGCCTAACTGTTAAAGATATTACACAATATTAACAGCGGTGAGTGTGATAACCAAAAAATGTTCATTAAGCAAAACTTACTTGTATTTTTTGTGATCACAAAAGTAAAATAATCTGTTCAAGCAGGCACAATATTAACAAATGGGTGTAATAAACATTTTGAAAAACCTGTTTTGCATCATACCAAGATTAAACCTGTAGCACTACTACCACAGAATCTGCGCATCGTGATTTTACCCCCATTTTACAAGACATTTCCTGTCCCCCTTAATGCCTGATGTTATCAACCAAGTGTTACATTCTTTGTAAAATTGAGCACAAAACATGTAGGTCAGAATTATGGAGTTATAAATTATTCAGACAGTAGTGTCAGAATAGCGAGATTTGAATTTACTGAGTAGTGTTGTTAGAATTTTGAGTTATGACTTTCTATGTAGCATGGAGTTATGAATTACTGAGAAATATTGGAATATGGAGTTATGAGTTACTGAGTAATGTTGGAATATCGAGTTATGAATAGTAGAACAAATTACCACTGCTAGTTTTACTAGATTTAAACATAATCAACAGTTTAAAGGTTACAACAGATGATCATGTGCCTGACGCTAATCTAGGCGGCAAGATATAACCCCTATTTATTGCATCACATCTAGTTGAGTCTTGACCGAGTTTACTTATCGAGGCAAACTAAAAGCTTTGAAGTTTTGCACAGAATCAAGCTGCTTGTTACATTCTGCTAGAATTACCCAGGATTTTCAACTGTATTATTCTACACTTGATCCTTGTTAACCCTGTATCTGACTCTAATAACACACAACAGTCTTCAATGTGTCATGGATTTACTGTCAGCACTTTCCCTTCCTGTGCCCTTCCATACCGCTAAAAATTGTACACAAATTGGCTTTAACAAAAGTAAACTTGTCTCCTTGTACATATACTTGTAATATGGACAATAAAAACCGGCGCCAGACAAATTCACAAAGCCCTTTGATGTTACCGACAACCCTTTGGACATTTTTCAAGGTAGGGGGTGGAGGAGTCGTTCAGCCATTAATTTTAAACAATCAAATTTTGATATCTTCTTGCCCCCCAATTCTACCAGAATGCTTGCCTTTAAGCTCAAACCATATTTCTTTTGAGCATTTTTTGATATTAGACCATCATGGGCCGAATGGAAGTTTACAGTTGAACAGTTTCCAAACAGAATGCACACAAGCAACAATTACAAAACTACTTACATTGAACCTTGAGTGCTAAAAGCTAACCAAGCACAGCACACCCATGTGTAGATTGACTTCATATAAATTGTGTGAACTAAAAACATTTACCGTAAAAATCTATGACTTTCAGACCAAATGAATGGCCTTCAGAAAAATGTTTCAAATAAAAAAGAGCAGTATTACAAAACAAAAATTATTTCTAACTTGTTGACTTGTTGAAAAAAGTGCAATGCACCCTACTGGTCGAATATACTGTTGGAACTTACTGGTTGAATATACCCTTAGAACCTACTGGTTGAATTTACCCTTAGAACCTACTGGTTAAATATATCATTGGAACCTACTGGCTGAATATACTGTTGGAACCTACTGGCTAAGAATACCGATGGAACCTACTAGCTGGATATACCGCTAGAACCTACTGGTTAAATATACCCTTAGAACCTACTGGTTGAATATACCAGTAGAACTTACTGGTTGAATATACCATTAGAACCTACTGGTTAAATATAATGATGGAACCTATACTGGTTGAATATACCGTTGAAACCTACTGGTCGAGTATAATGATAGAACCTACTGGTTGAATACGCAATTGGAACCTATACTGGTTGAATATACCATTAAAACCTACTGGTCGAGTATAACGATAGAACCTACTGGTTGAATATAATGATGGAACCTATACTGGTTGAATATAATGATAGAACCTACTGGTTGAATACACAATTGGAACCTATACTGGTTGAATATACCATTGAAACCTACTGGTCGAGTATAATGATAGAACCTACTGGTTGAAAATAATGATGGAACCTACTGGTTGAATATAATGATGGAACCTACTGGTTGAGTATAATGATAGAACCTACTGGTTGAGTATAATGATGGAACCTACTGGTTGAATATAGTTGGAACCTATTGGTTAACTATACCGTTAGAACCGACCGGTCGAATATACCATTGGAAAAATTTAAGCGAAACAAAAGAGTCCTTGTATGTGATGATGACTTGTAGAAGAAACAAACTTTTATGTTGTCGAGTCTGAAGTTTTTATTTCAGGATCTTGAATCCAAAAGAGTGTTTATCTATACACTTTTTGATACAGTATTATGACTTTGTATACTTCAGAAGTCTTTTTCCAAGCTTGGCAGAAAGAACTTTCAGTGTGTCCAATTCTGATACTAAAAATATCCCACTGATAAAAGGAGAGTTTCCTATCAATGATACAACACTAAACCTACTCAGACATGTCATCAAACTTCCTGCAAAAACCTCCAAAGAATTTCCCAACATTGTCAAGTCAAAATGTGGTCATTTGTCCCTGATGAAGCAGAACTAATTTCCATTCGGTAGAATTTAATTACATTTTGTCAACAAAGACTACAATTTGATTTTCTCAGGGAACATTAACTAGCAGTAGTAGTCTATTCAAGTGAGAACGCTTTGATGTTGACACAAACACCACCACCCTAGATCCTGTACAAAGTAAACGTCTCTTCACCTGTCATTTTTCCATGGTAAATATTTGCAGTGAGACATTGATAAAGCTTAAAGGTGCATTTATCTTCCTGGCCGACTACTTCCCGCCAACCTAACTGATCAGCAACTTCCTAGTGTGGTCCAGAAGACTATCACATAGCCCTCTTATTTAGAAATATCTTTTACAGTAAAATCTTTTACTTCTACTTACATTCCCATCAACTATTCACCCTGGAATCCTTCCACAGAATCTACAATGAGTCAACAGATTGGTAGAATGAGCTGAACTCTGATTCTTTAGTTGACATAACACTTCATGGTTGGAATGTTTATCTTAACTCAATAACTGCCCCCATTGCCCTTGTACTTAGCAAGACAAGTCTTTTGTTAGCTTTATCAATATGACATATTTTGTCCATTTCTTTCCTGCACGCAGTTAGCGCTTCTTCACCCTGTGACCTGGACAAATAAATAAAAATACTGATAAAAAATAAGGTGATATTTGTGTGGTTAACCACACTTCAAAAGTCTTTCAACACAGTTCTGTTGCAAAAAGCCACTAATCTCAACCGCCACCCCCCCCCCCCTAAAAAGGAAAAGAAAAAAAGAGTGAAAAAGAACTTTTTTTTTTTTTTTTTTGAATTGTTGAATAGAATAACCACAGAGTGAGTTACATAAAAGACAAACCTGAGATTTACAATTCGTCCGCGTTTTCACGAACTGGCGAACAACCTTTTCCCCAGGGTTAATTTGTAATGCTACCGCTTATCGCGCTTGTCAACGTCGTCGCCGGCGAATCCGCGCCCTGTGTGTGGCGAATCCGGCGTTTACAGCATTTTGCATTTTCACGAACCTGTGAATCAGACCCCCTTGGGGGTTTTCCTGAACCGGCGAATCTGCGCCCTGTGTGTGATGAAAACGCGCTCTCTGTGTGTGGCGAATCCGGGGTGCTCGTTAATTTGCGTTTTCACGAACCGGCAAATAAGTTTGAGCTAAACAGCATTCTAACAAAGCATCACAATAAAGAAACAAGTATTTAGTCATGTTATTTAACTTATACAATATCGTTTCACTAAAAAATATTTAACACTTTCAATTGAAAGACCGGCAAAAACACATTTTTAAAATGTGACCAACTTCAAAAGCGTTTTTCTCAAAACGATGTTTTCAGCTGCGTGGGCGGATTCGCCGGTTCGTGAAAACGCCGACGAATTTTAAAGGAAACAAATTAAGAACAGTGACTGGAAAGTCAAGAATAACACAATTGATATGCAATTTCAGTAACTACAGGAAACTGTACTCGGTTGAATAAGAACATGTAATGACCAAAAATATATTTCCCCATGAAAACTTGGTTCTTTCGATTATCAATCTTAAACAGTGTGGGTAGTGTGGTAGAAAAACATAGAAAAAGCTGTTACAAACTGCTCACCAGCACAAAAGGACATATGGTACTATAAACACACAAAATAGTTAACAGTCAACCCTAGCACAGTCTTTCTCTAAGTCTAAGAAGAAAAAGACACTGCTAAAGTCGAAACATCAGGTCATTAATTATTGTTTGCATAGTTCAAGAAGGTAGAATTTGAAAGAGTTAAAACACTATTGTACAAAAGTAAAATAGGCATGGGATATGGGAGTTCTGAGTACCAAAAAAAACAAACCTTTTACAAACAGACGCATTTTACTAAATCAGAAAGTTACTCTTTGACTTCATGCAGTCACTGTGACCAAGGATTCCTTCTCTTTCAGTCACAGGTAAGACGAGATCTCATGCAACCCCAAGAGACTTGACAATATGAGGTGAAAACTAATGATCCTTGAAATACAAATAATGACTAAACTTTAGAAAACTAATTTGCGAAGAGGCAGCAAAATGTTTACTTTGAAAAACGTCTGGACTAGAACAAATTCCTGAACAATGGATGGTGTTGTGATAGAATGCAGGCAGCCAAACAGCCCCATGATGGGCACTACCAAAGCTACCAGCAATTTCTTCCAGGGACCTCAAGACCAACAATCAGAAGCTGTCACATTCCACTTACACTTCTCCCCCAAAGAAAATAAAGAGTTGATAATGTTATCATTAAAAAGAGCACTTGACTAGGCAGCAAGGTGATGTTCAGACCCTAAAACCATCTGACTTTATCACACAAGATTTGAGATAATGGAATCTGTTTATCAGCATGTCATTGAGTAAGGTTCTTGGGAAAGGTTCAGAAAGGTAATGTAAATCTTTGATGGGTGAAATGGAAAGGAATAATAAGGAACAAATATAGTACTATAATTAACCGTTTGTTGCATGCTGGATCAGGGGTTGGAACAACATGATTTTCTTCCTAGGGTAAACGGATCTAACATATTTTTTAAAATGTCTAGGTTATCCGCCTTCCATTTACAGACTTTCCTTCTGAAACCATTTTCAAACAAACTACTTCAAACCATGCTATACTAACATTATAAAAAGCCCAAATTCAATAACCATCTAAAACATTTAAAAAGTATTCAGTATTTCTGACACAAGTTTGTTTTTTTTCGAAGAGAAAATATGCAAGGAGCGAGATCATCTGCCACATTAATGGTCCTGCACTCTTTCTGTCAGCACAGTGTACTTTCTTAATGGTCCCTTTTAGACTGACAGGATCCTTGAGAGAACCAAAACACCTGTCTTGAGAAGGTTTGTCAAACTTCAAAGGTCAAGAACAAATAAATAACTCAAGAGATAATTAGGCATATTTTGCTGTTTTTGTAAACATTAAAGCGGCTCATACTGAGAGTAATTTGTGAAAATCTCACGAACTTGGCACATTTTTAAGAACAGAGGTTTATAAGTTCATGGATATAAATAAACAGACGTGATTTCTCAGAGGTAGGGCATGCTTTCAAATTTCAAACCACTAAAGTCTTCCCCGATCAACAACTTTGAGGTTGTCTGAAGATCTTGAGTTAAATTAAGTTAAATTGTCATTACATATCGTCACCGACACCACGAAGTAGCACAGACCTAGATACCAGTTAAAAGTAACAATTAGAGAAAACAGCGTTTAAAG
>JAUELU010000041.1:853325-875319 GCA_032357145.1 Evasterias troschelii | reverse complement strand
AAGTTGTAGCACTGATTACCGTAATTAAGAAAGTATAGCTCCTAAAGCTGTGAAACTCCATGAAATTGTAGGCCTCAATTAGCATTGTTTAAAATGTTAAAAAACTGAAAACTGAAAAACAAAGTGGTTTAGCATAGAGCGTGCTACTTCGTGAAAACGCTGACGATATAATCATTGTTTGATCACATACATAATTTATGTAAAGTTTTTACAGAAAAACAGTGGCTTTTGCTCTGGCTGTGGCTAGTTCAATATTACTGCAGCCAAAAGCCACAGCCAAACAAGTCCCATTGGAATTAGTACACCCTATTTTCAGGTAGACATAGAGTACATACACCACCCCCCCTTTTTTACAACTCTAACAACATTTCCAAAAAAGGTTTTGATTGAGTTTCTAGTATCTTTTTTTCCACAGGGCATTTGTGCTTTTTCCTGTTTTTGACTAGACTAGTGTCTCATCTTTCCCTTGTTTGAAGGCATTGCTGACTAGCAATCCACTTCCTACACGCACGTAGCATTACAGGATCACAGGAAACTCTTCACAGGTTTTTTAAAACTTGAGATCTTGCCTGGTTGCACACCTCAACCAGTGATGAAAAGTAGAGGAAATGAAAGTAAATTTGAGATGTCCTTGGTGCTGCTATCTTCACCAAATAGAAACAAGAAGAAGCTTGTCATGAGTCTCTTAACAAACAAAAAATTTATCTTGATTCTTAGAAACGAAAAAAGCTCTTGAAAATTCAAGCCTTAAGCAGATGAAGATCCTCAACCCTCCACCCTTGCCTGACCCCTAAATCAAACATTTTCTTTGATTTGGTCTTCCAATGTCCAAGTCTCTTCATTAACACTTCTTTCTACCAAAAACAAAATGGCAAACAACAAAAACAAAACAACTGTTTCCTTCCACACAGGCAACACAGAAGTTTTAGAGTTTAAACAAAGAGCATTAATCAAGCAAACAACCTAATTTCAAGGGGTCATGCTAGCATCCAATTTCTACCCCCCCCCCCCCCCTGTTTTAATCCCCAGGGAGAACCCTGGATATGATCAACACATTCATCTTATCATTGGAATCTAACCTTTTTGGGAAGGATAATGAACCTAGTCCTACTATTTAGTACAAACTGAGGTCATGCACTTGTCGGCCTCATTTTGTGAAACCTTCAAATATGTTACAAGAATATAAACCATATACACAAACCAACAGAAACTTTTACAAGATCATGATTGGCTGTAAAAACCCTTCAAAGTTTCAAACAAAATACTTGAGATTTGCCAGAAGTTTTTGTAGCCACAGATAGGCCTAACCCTGCAAACTTAAAAGCCTCCATCCATTTTGCACCTTCTTTTTAACTTGTTATGTTCTATAACAAATCTGTTCTTTACCTCATGGAAACTTGGAGATTAAAAAAGTGGGTAGGCCCTAGGCCAACCCTAAACCAAGATAAAAACAGATAACAATTGTCTGAACTTACTAAAAATAAAAACAGATTAAATTCACCACAACCACCAGGGTATGAGTACCTAGATTTATGAACCCTGGTTCTAATCCACTCTTGACCTTCCTCAAACTGAAAAGCATCTAGTTCATGTCAAAACATTTAATTGCCAAAGGTTTTCCTCCTTTAAATTCCTGGAAGGTTTCAGGAATTTCTGTTATTAAGTAAAGCTTCATTACAAACAAGAATGTGAAACTAAAACCTTTATTGAATGTTTGCCAACATCTTAAAGGTGTGTTTCAGTGAAAGTATTTAAAAATTATTCAACCGGATGTGTTTAAGAACTCAATTTATAGTTATCTGTTCAGGAACCAATAAAGAAAGTTCTCCCTCTGAACTGGGGAGGCTGGATCTTTTGCCAAGCATACAAACTATACTAATCTAGTAGCTAGTTTTAGTGCAGAAAAGGTCAAAGGTGAGAGTTCAATGAACTCTTTTGGGAAAGCGCAGCAAGGAAGAGGAGAGCAACTTTAATCTGCAAGTGCAGTCAAATCAAATCAAGTATATGTAAACCAATTAAGTGCAGTCCAAGTAGGATTAAGTCACACTTAAAGCAAGAGTTCTCAATTGCTGACTACACTTGGCTCTTGAAATCCCCCCCTTGACACACTATAGAGGATACCACTGATCTTAACAAAAGGCGGTCTGTATACGCACAAGATTACCTACTGGAGCCTCCAGCCCTAATGTGGCATTAAACTTTCCTTCATTTGATACTGCAAACATGTTAGTGGTTTTGGCTGGACTTATAATGCAATTAGATTAATATCAATGGCTAGGGAGTGTAACCGCATCCAACCTGAGAGCAAAAGATGATCCTAACTCTGAATGCCTTATGGGTTAATGGCCTCACCAATCCATGTGAATTACACCAATCCATGTGAATTATACCAAGAACTTACTATAGAGTCGGCATTCTTAAAGATACTAGGTCTGATCTTTGGCTGATGCGACCTGAAAGTTTTGGTTTAAATTTCACCAATGATTAGTGGTATTTAATTAAAAATTAAACATGAATATTTGTTTGGATACAGAATTTATCTCACATCAGCCATACTTTGCATTGTGCATTGGCTGTGGCATATATGCGAAGGTTTGTGTATACTATTAATTTTGAAACAGCTTCATCTGTACAATTATGCTCGTCCAGAGAAAATATTCTTCGGAATACCCCCCACCCCACAAATTTTCAGTGTAAATCAGCCCATGCAACTTTTAAAAAGTAACAATAAAAATGTAGCATGCTTGATGAATGGGTATGGGTGGTGATAATAGGGAGGGAGTGCGCTGGTGCAGAAAAAGTTTTAACCAAGTTGGCTCTTATTTAACCCTTCATCATATTTCTGGTCGTCTGAAGATCTTGAGCACTAAAATCCTCAAAGGTGCCCTTTATCAAGGAAAAAATGCCTTGCAGCCCTTGCCCTTTCAAAATTGAAGCATCAGGTGTTACATTGGTCTTTAACCCTTTGAAAAGTTGGTGTAGTTTCCATATGAATTTAATGGTGGGGGAAGTTTTCCCTTAAGTGATCACAAATCAATATTATTTCTGCCATGAGCACAAATCTTATTCGCGTAGAGCTTGACCAAGTTTTAATAATTTCTTTGTAATTTTTTCTGCACTTTTTTACCTTATCTAAAAGCCAATCTACCACCAGCTCAGTCCCTGTGGCCATTGAACCAACTGTGTGCACAGTTAACAAATTATGACGCTTAGAAACAGGTGTTTTTTTCATGAACAATAAATCTACTGGGTTTACATCAATCTATACATATTTTTTTCAACCAACCATATCTTGGAATTTTCAGATTTCATCATTCCCATTGTCACATCCCACTGGAATGCAACAAACAACAGACATATTATCAAAACTACAAAAGGTGATGTAGGATATAAATATTGATTTTTGATTACCTTTGACCTTTGACAAATATGTAAACAGCTTCAATTTTGCTTTATGATTATTGTGAAATAAATCACTAACCCTTGACAACTTTCTGCCTAGACCAGTACAGGCAAATATTGAATGTAGTTAATTTCTATCACAGTACGAGGTGCAAACTTGATTTCAAAGTAATCCATTTTTAATTACATTGAGTACACAGCTTCAGGCTTGTTGATTCATGAATGACTAATTTCATTCTTACAAAATCCACGCAAATTTCAAGAATTCTCGAAGAGAAGACCTCAATGGTATGAGGACCAATCATTTTAAGTACGCCATAACATGTTTTAATCTTTGAAAAACTGTACATATATTTTTTTCAAGCAACAACAATAACCACTACTTTGCCAAAGATTGTTTTATTATAATTGCTAAACTTACAATTGTCATAAATCGCAACTAATCATGTATGTTCCTTGAAAACTTTAATTTTCTGATTGAACTTCACTTTTCAAAAACCCCTTTTTACTATCAACTCATCATTTTTATTTAAATTCTTGCCATTCAGGTGGCAAGATCTAATAAAATAAAAAAAACAGGGAGACATAAATAAGCTAAATTTTATCATAAATGTTATTAACAAGACCTGAAATTTGAAACAAAAATAAAAATTTTAAAGGTTTTATACAGGATTGGTAGAGCTGACAAAATAGTCGCAGATAAAGTTCCTGTTTTGTGTGATCGACCACATATGAGATAACAAACCTGTGATTTGGGGTTCATTGTGAGTGGCAGGAGAAAATTGCGACATTGTACTTTTAAGTACAATGTCGAGTTAAAAATTAAAATTTTGGTTGTAACAAACGAAATAATTTGTTGCATATTTTAGGTTTTCAGTAAAGTTTTCTAAAATATGACTTCATTTTAGAGGGTAATATGTCATGGAAAATTTGTTTTAGCCCTAATATGAACTTGATAATCAGTACGCTTTCAGACTGAAAACAATGATTGTTTTGATCCTTACCAATCCTGTAAGAACCTTTAAAATTTGAATAATCCTCCCTCCCAACTCAAATATATTATCTTTTTCCCCCCATGACAAAGAAGGTCCGAAACTAGGAAATATGTTTAATGTTTATTTGCTGAAACGATGAAATTTCCACCTTTAGGTTACCCTTGGAGTTAAGAGTCAGGGAGCTTTTGGGAACAGTATCATTATGGCTAGAGGAGTAGAACAAAGAACAAAAGTTTGAATTCAGACAAAGGTCTGAAATTTCTTATCCCTGGCATGAAATTGTTCATGTGTACAAACATTCTACTCCATCTGTGATATGAATTGCCACAGCCTTATGTAAATATTACCATTACACACATAAAACTCAAGGATGGGTCCAGACTAAAATAAAAACAAACATTGCAAGATGACATAATAATATGACCTTTCCCCACTACCTCTACCACCGACCTACAACACACACACACACCAACAGACTGAAGAGATATCCAGTGGCAGGTGATACCAGTCAACAGTTCATTTATTGGGCAAAAGGACATGATTGGAGTTTCTTTGATTGATGTCTTTGGTGGTATAACAAGTGATATCAAGTGATATCAATTGATTTTCTTTAAACAAATGTTTGCCTCTAATGTTACTTCTTCTTTTTTCAAGTCAAGTAGTCTTAACTTTTTAACAAGCGCAAATTCTTAATAAAAAGTACAACCAGTGTATTTCTACCTCCAACAAATTCCTTTGGAAAATAGAAAGACAATTAACAGCACTATTTTACGGTTCTCTACATTTACAGAACTCTGAGCAGCAAGTGATCTGCTGAACTACGTATGGGAATATTTTCTCGAGAAAATACACAAGAGTTTGGCAAGGAATGAGATTATTATTCATCAATCCGATGCAAGGCCAGTTTCACCTCAATGTGACATAAAGACAACTGAAGGACAACTTCAATAAATGAGAGGAAAATGATCCTCATGGTTTACCCCATGTAGTCTCATCCAACATTCTCAAAGTTATTAAATCTTCATTTGGGATTCAGGTATTTTTCAATGTCAGTCACTGTACAGCCAAGGCTCCAACACCTGCCAGTTGAACCAACCAGATTGCAGTCAATTGATTCAGGGGGCTAGGGAATATCTGTGATTTATATCAATTCAACTCTTTAGATTTATCTAAAATTACCCTCTCACTGCAAATAGTTTGAAAGCTTTTTCAGATTTCACTAATCAAGTGCAGGTTCAAAAAGTTGATTGACAAAAACAAAATAACATTGTAGAAAGATAACATTATAGAAAGTGAAAAAAGATTAATAATTTAAATCAATAAAGTAATAATTTAGTAGATAAATTTGTATCAGGGATAAAGAATGTCTTCTTTACTTATATCAGTGCATGGTGAAAACCAACTGTTAAGTGAATACTTATTATTTTAAAGCATGACTGAATCCTGAACATCCTTTGGTTGACCATGGTCAAAGTATTGAGCATAATGAACAGACTCATTTCCCCAGGGGGGGAGGTAGGGGAACTTCAAATGATCATTAAATACAGTTTGCATCTCATGTCTTCTTTCTCTTGTCCTTTTCCTCATTTTGTTTATTTCCTTTTTCACAAGGAATCATCTGATCTTAACACCTCAGGGCACTTGAGGGAAATCCTTGTCATGATAAACTGGAATGGTTGGGTCTGGGATTGTTGTCAGGGTCATTACTATGTTCTGGTGCTGTGATGTCATGACGTCATCACTCAACATGATCAGTGCTGATAATCAGGTCAGGAATGTCTCTGTACATTAGTTTTTTCGATTCTCAGAAAATATTAATTTAATGATTTTAATCTCAAGGTATTGGCAAGTGCTGGTTCTACTCATCTCAAGAAATACAACCATCTGACAAGATGTCATCTTAAACTTTAAAGATGTTAGAACCTCATCTAGTTCCTCTTTGCATTACAGCATGGAGGTTCTACCTCCACAGATAAATCTAAATCAAAAACATGGATAACATAAAACAAAACATCTAAGCTAACTCATTAAGGTTGATTTCTTAAAATGGCAAACATAACATTTTTTATAAGGATCCTTTTCTAGAAAAGTGATGGTTTTAGGAAGACATTTTCCGAGCTGAATCTAAAACCCCAAAATGTTGTACGATCCCTTTAAGTACCTGAATCAATATGGTGTCATATCCGCTGATTTTGTGATCAACAAATGTCCGTAGGGACATTCATGTCAAATGTTGTTAACGTATTCCACAAGGACCTATTTCTCCTGGGACAGCCAATCAACAAAATGTCATGTTCAATTGAAATTCCTCATTGACCAATCAGATTCAACAACTGCAGTACCCAGAGTGTAAGCATCAATATTATGACCAAGGCTCAATTTCATAGAGCAAATATTGCCCGCTTTAGAACAATTTTCTGCGAGACAAAAAGACGGAGATCAGGACCCAATCCATAAAGCATGTAAGCACAAAAACATCCTAAGCACAAAAACATCCTAAGCACAAACAAATCTTGCTTAGCTAAAACAGTTTACCAGCCAAAATTCCATACAGTTTACATTGTTGCCACCAGTTCCTAATTCATTTTGCTTAGCGAATTGCTTAGCCAGATTTTCTGCTTACTTAATGCAGCTTTCTGAATTTGGGCCCAAACACAAGTGGTACATGTGGAATAGTATTTTGCCTGACAAGCTTATTCTTTTAAGCATAATTTTATTTTGCTGAGCTACTTTGTTTGTTGAAGCAGCTCTCTATGAAATTGGGCCCAGCTTACTATGAACTCATTGCAACTTTAACTTTTTCAAGTAGGATTTTGCCACTAAGGGAGACCAACCTTGGATGACAACATTTGGGTGAGGATGGCACTGCATGACAGTGACTGGGTCTCATCTTGTCTGACCTTACCTCAAAAATCACTCTTAAAGGGTGTACACAACATTAGTAAAGTTGATAAATAAATGTACAACTTCCCTTTAAAGATTTTGTGCCTGAAATGCTACAGTTATTGAGAAATTAATAAAACAGTTAGTTTTGATCTTGTGAGACCAAATTTGAAAACATTGAATACATATGAGGAGTTTTTTCACAGAGTTTCCGTCAAACATGTGTATTGCTTTCCACCATCTTAAGATGTATTCCTAAACAAGATAAAAGCACCTGTAACTAAAATATCTCAAGGTTTATTGAAACAAAGTGAGAAATTCAGACTTGAATCTCAATCTCAAGAAACATGATGTCTTGGTGTTATTGGATTCAAGACCACTGACTAACAGACTTAGTCTAGATCTAACAATAAGAACTTCCTTATTCCTTAATATTACAGTCTCCCCTGTGGGTTGATGTTCAACAACCCTGCATGAATGCACTGCACAGCAGTAGGTCATTAATTCATGTTTTTCTATCTCAAGATGTCTTCAGATGTTCAAAGAGAGAGAAATGGGCTCAGATGGGTGCCAATTTGATCTAACAGCGGGATGGGGGATGTTGGGGAAGACTTCTCTGTCAGGTCTAATTTATCTCATGTTCTAAAAGGCAAGTCACTCTTGATTTCTTTAATCTCCAAGAATAAAACATCAATGTCTTCAGCTCATGTTAAAGGCTTCAGATAAGGAAATCATTCCATAGAAACTAATTCTGATAATTAGGTTCAATTCAAAATCATATATTTTCCTTGATGGTATGGTCAAGAGTTATCACGGAATTTTGGCTCAAACAAACTAAAATGTCACGGTTTAAATAGGTGTACCAAAGCCAGCAAAAATTACAGAACAAAATTGTTAAATGACACCATGTAGAGCAATGGTTGTTCTTATCACAGTTGTTGTCATGAATCCACAGGTCAGCTATTGCACCAACAGTGTACAAAGAAGAAAGCTTTCAGTCTTTCCTTTTATCAGTGTCCTGGCAAATTTGTTTGGAAACAAAAGTGAACTTTTTATTCAGTTTAAATTTCACAGACATTGCGGCGCCTAACAACAAGGAAATAAATTGTGGGTTTTTAAATTCACCTATTTTAGGGTCAGTGTTACGGGTTTTGGGTCTGTTTCTTCAAAAAACATCTACAGGCGGACAAACAAGGAAGACAAATATCATTGAAGGGGTTGTAACAATTCAATTACAAAGAAGGTAATAGAAACCCTTAGGTACTAGCTCACTCGATCTGATAATCAGCACTTTCATTTGTACAACAAATTTTTTGACATGCTGTAGTTGAAACTGAGCTTTTTTAACAAAAATGTAAAAAATAAAATACTAGAACAATTATTTCAATGTTAAGAATGATTTGCACATAGAAATGCACGCTTGATTTAAATTGTCTTTGCACTTGAAACTCCTGATGGAAGTGTTTTCATACATTCTCTGACCACTGACCTAAAAAAGAGTAGGTCCTACATTTATGTTTACTCAGGAATACTTACAGTTCATATACAAATAATCTCACCTTTTTAAGACATTTGTAGAAATTTCTTTTTAGAAAAAAAGAATATAGGTCTTTTTTTCTGAATTTCAACAGTTTTTAACTAACCAGTGAAGATTTGCCGTTAACCATTAACTCTTACTAACTCTAATTGAGTATTGGTGTTGACTCCTTTTTTCAGATAGGGGAACTTTTCCACATTTCAAACTTGACTTTGACTCACCTTTTAGAACACACAGGTGGAACCAGGTAAACAGGTGTAAAATGACAACAATCCTGACTAATGCAGTAACGCATTACACAATTAAGTCTTTACTACAACAATGGGCAACAAATCGATCTCCTCGGAGCACTGCTTAGTTGGCCAAAGTCTGAGCTACCTTCTTTCATGAGGTCAATGGACTAGTTTAGCCTAGGACACTAATAGGTCACAAGGGACCCCATGTTAGCCTCAAGGGAGGTGCAATACCAATTACAAGATTATTGCTTGTAAAATGGCCCAGCAGGTCATCAAGTACACAAGGGATTGGGAGACTGTAGAAAAACAATCATCGATTTAGTTTAGGCTGAAAACATGACTGGATTGTGGTCCACAGAACCCCAGCAGACATGTTTATAAGGAAAACAAGAAGCTGTCGCCAAAATGTGATCCCCTAAACAAATGGGCACTCCTTATAAAATAGGAGGGCCACACCACAAGCTGTGGCACTAATGTCTGTAAACTAATACTGGGGCTTGGCGAGCTGAGGGGAACAGCATTTTGTCCTATAGTAGGAGGTAGAGGAAGGGCTAGTCTGTGACCCGTCTCCCCAGCTCCCAGGAGCAGCCCCCTACCCTCCTACATCCCGACACTCCCTCCAATAGAATGAAGACTGAAGGTTAAATTTGAGACCCTATTCTTCACAAGTAGGTCAAAGTACTTTGACATAACGATCAAAGTCAAGGGCGAGTAAACTAACTAGGGTCCAACCTTACCCCTTTTGCCACCTAATGATAACATGATGACCTTCAGTTGAAAGTCACAAGGGGAAGTCAGGTAATTTTCGCTGAGAGTTCAGTGCCACAGGTGTCAGAACGTCACACGATGTTCCTATCATTGGGACTGATGCACAGACTGCCATGTGGCCACGATGGGGAACATTTAGGTATTCAATTTCAAAACAGGAAATCTTCCAAATGTCTAGTGTCTTTATCCATGTATATCATACTAGGTAAAATATCTGATAAGCTTCAGACTGTTTCACTATCTAACAGTTTGACTTTCCAGAATTAGGAATGTTACTACTGTGGGCTGCCGAGTTAGACTGTTGGATTGTTTGCGCTTATTCATGGTGTGACTTAAGTGAAACTATGAAGTGCAGAGACCCTTGTGGCTCAATTAATAATTTCCCCATAGTGTAAATATCATATTTTACTGAATGCTGACCATTTTTACTTTGATTGCATGCTTCGTACTTGTTTTTAGAGAAAAACATGGCACTTGTTGTTTCAAGAAGCATACCTGTGAAAAATGTTGCTTTTATAAACACAATTCAGTACATGTACATGTAAGCACTAATTTTGTATAGCACTAACTTTGTATAGTTTTAAAACAACATTGAAAATTTGTTGTTTTGGGGTACTCTAAGTAATGTTTTATTGAGAGACAAATATAAACAATTTTATTTAAGCACACATGGAAAAAGTGCCGACTCAATAAGTACATAAAGGTGATTTAATCATCAATCTATTATTTGCACAAAATGTAAATGGCCTAATGGTCTGACCCTAGCATAGTCTTCCCCGAACGCTGGGACTCTACTACTAGCATCGAAACGCAAGGGCATCATTAACAATTTTGCAATTACACCACAGGTCATTTGAACCTGGTAAGCAGTTTGCACAACAGATAAGGCCACAGCTAAGAATGGTGTTTTTAATCACAATTCTGAAAACCATTCTATGGTGTCTTTAAACATACATTGAATAAACTTGCTTGGACGCCAACTTGATACCGGCCCGCAGGCCTGAGTACCAGGCCAGTAAAATTACAAACAGACAAGTCCAGCAGCCTAATGTTTTTTCATTTTGATTCTTGTCTTGTAACAAATTTTCTGGTCTAGGAAATGTTTGAGCTACACGCCCTGCGGTCTTATGGATTTTCCCCCAAACTCAAACCCTTGTATTTCAACCTACCCTCTGCTTACATTGCCCACGGCAACTGGACAGCCTCTAAAGCAATTGCTTCTATCTACTCTACTTTCCAAGTGAATTATTTCAAAAAACTAATCTTTTACATGCATCCTACTTCAGGAAAAACGCTTGCAATGAAAATTGCTTCAATGTTTGTTCCATTTATCATTTTACTTCTGTCCAATGTTGACAATTTGCCCTCCAAAATTGTTTGAAGAATATCATACAATTTTCACATGATGATTTATCAATGTGTTTTTATTTTTTAACCCTATTCATAATGGATACAATTTAATTTCTTCAACTGCTCATGGCAAAACACACGACAGCAACTATTTTCTGATTGATCAGTCTTGGGGAAAATTGATAACCAGAAAAATTTATCTGATGACCAGCAGCTGTCAATGAAATTATTTTGGCACACGTTGATTCCCACGAAAAATTGTTGAGCAATTCTTGTCATTCTAGGAGCAGAAGTCATGGAGATAATAATGTTATCAGATCCCACAAGATATCTAGATGTCCTGTGGAATATCTAGGATTGGAATAACTACTGCACTGGAGCATGGAGATATCATTAATCATACCTGCAGAAATATATGTCAAACTTATCAAGAAAAAGATGGTTGACTTTCTTAGTAATCTTAGTACATGTAAGAAAAGACATCACAAGAGAAGACAAGAAACAAGAAAGTGCACAACCCTATGTGACTCATTTTGTAAGCAAATTCTATCAAACAACTTATTGAAAATAGAAATCTAAGGTAAGTTATATGCAAATCTGTGAACATTTATATTTTAAATCTTACTAATGTTGGACACACCCTTTAAGTAGGAAGAGTATCATGCTTGCTATAAGCGCGTTGTGGAATAATGAAATACATACAAAGCGGGAAAACTGCATCACCTCTATCACCAGATGGTCACTTCTGAGTAATTTCCTATTTTCAGCTTGAATGCTTTCATAACTGGTCAATCTCATTCTACTGACCATACACTGACCATACACTTGCACCTAATTTCCTTTACCTGAGGGCAGTTTCTATAGAGATACCCATGGGGTGTAAGTGAAACAAGCAGAGCATGAGTCCACACCCTCTTGTTTTTGTAAAAGTCTGGTCTCCAGTTTGTCTTACTACTTTATAAAAAAAAAAGTTCTGTAGATTTCTTTGAGTCCACCTGGTTACTGCCATGTTTGTTACTTAATAGACAATTATTTAAGTTGACTGGCCCAACTTTTGCAGATTTTCCTTTTTTTTTTACAATTCTTCCTCTGATTGATTTTTCACAGATGATGCTGTTTCAAAAAAATATATATACTTTCGCATTTGCCATGGACACTGCACAGAATACTTGTAATATGGACAATTTTTTGTACATGGCTGATGAACATGATTCAATGTTGGGATCCCAACAATAACTCATGCTTAAATTACTGCCACTAATAATTTAATACCTTAAATGAAAGCATATAGCTTTCTTGAATCTATAAAAATAGCTACTTAAATATTTAGAATCAAATCTGCAAGAAATCGGACCTAGCATCTTTATTGACTGAAGTTAGAAAAAGAGTATTGAACTCAGCAGACAAAGTGCCACGCCCACTTCACACAAACTGGCTCCACTGATTACCAGAAGCCCAGAGGAGTTGCAGTGAATGGGGGATAAGGTGATCCAAGGGCCAGCCATGTTTGCTCATTTTCATAGAACTGCTTAAGCAGGAATTGTTGCTTGACAATTTTTTGCCAAGCAAAAAGGAGCAGGATGCCAGTCATAAATGGCACATGTGACATAGTGGCTAGTAACCTTACTCTGGCACAAATAATTAGTTTGTGCTTAGTCACTTTTTGTGTTTAAGCAGTTCTATGTGACTGGACCCTTGATATATCACGGGTTTAAAAACTTGCTCAATCATGTGCACATGGACAAAAATAGCAGCTGTCATTTTCACTGATGAAATATATTACTGTGATGATGATATACAACTTGTCATCATTAAATGGGGACAGGTGGTGTTGATCCTTGTATTGTGTCTACCCATTTAGAGTGGCAGAATTAACACTTGTCTCAGTGATGAGTCAACAAAACCCATCCAAATGACGACTGATTACCTGTTTGGGGATTTCATTAATGGGAAGGACAGTTTGGGCAGTTGTTATACCATTCTCCCTTTGCACTTTTTGAGGCCTGCAAATGTATGTAGGCCATGGAGGCCTTGTCCTCTGTTGCCCCTGGTCTTGGTGTCCCTTTGAAAGTTTCACATGGACTTTAAGATTTTCCAATGGAAGAGCTCTTTACTGGCAGGACTGGAAGAGGCCATTTTCATTTTTCAAAGGCACTGTTATTGCAAAATCATAGAGTCTATTGGAAATTGTTGATGGGGCAACAAGGCGAAGACCAGGCAACACAGCCGTGGCCTCCATTTATTTCCAGGCCTGCTTCAATTAAATAACTTAGAGAAATCCAAATTTGCAGATAGTGTTCAATGGTTCACAGCAAACTTTCAACAAGGTCGAGCTTAACATGATGATAAAAACAAGAAGGGGTATTTGGTGTAAATTATTGCTGCATATTTCAATTAAAAGAAATTACAAAAATCAGTCAATGATGGTCTTCAAATTACATGAAATTCATTATGTTTTGTTAAATGGAACTCTTGCTTTGCTGAGATGTAGAACATAGAACAAAGAGTACAGCTATGCACGTGCTGCATCTCTCTGTGTTTCCCTCCATCCTACAATCTAGACTGTTTTAAGAGGAATATAAATTCCTACCATCAGCTCCCCTGAGTTTTTTCAGCTTAAATATTGTCTTCTTGTAGCCCCTTACCAAGAGTGGCTTTTAGCCTTGTTTGGGGAACTTGCATTACAAAATTGTGTAAGAAAATATATAATAAAAATTTAAACATAATAGTCCTCTTACTTTTGTATCAATGGGACTTTTGAATTACAATCCCCATAATGGGATAGTGAAGTTTCAACCGTTGTGTTCACATTTTAAATTACTTCACAAGGGTAAATGACTTTTAAGGATAACAAAGATTGGCAAGTTGATATATTTGCCTTCTCTATTACCCTAACCTCCAGAAAAGTTCACATACAATGTAACACGCGTAAATTCCTTCAAGGCGTTTGGTTTTAACTGATACACCCTCTTCCCGTCGGCAACACATATTAAGCCAGAACTTACAATCCCCCTTAAGCCAATATCAACATCATCGGTAACCTTTCCCCCAGACTGAATGGTATCACATTCACAGATGAATACCGGTTGAAATCAACGTGAGTTCACACCAAAGAAAAGCCGCACAAAGAGCTTGGTTTTAGGTTCCAAGTGGGAATGCAATTTGAGGGAAGTTTCCGACAAGGGGAAGTTAAGGGAATATTGAAAGTTTAAACAAGGCACCTGGTTTAATCCTACCCAATTTTTCTCGTTTGTTCTCTTTTACAAGCTTCCCAAGTTTATTCCAAGAGTCCATCAGTTCCAAAGTTTTTAATAAACTTTAGGTGTTTTTCATTTTGCAGTGATAAAAAGTGTGTTGTTTATTGACAGGACAAAAATTAAATAGGCCTAAAAAAGACTTTTGGGTACAGTTGAAATTGGCACACACTGTAATTATATAGACAATTCCTTTTAAAAGCCTAGGTCTTTGATAAAATTGAGCTTGAATCAAATTTAATTTCTCATTCAGTCTGTGGGGTTACATAAATAAGCATAAAACTGCCTTCTTTCAAATGCGATGCTGCACTTCAGTGAAAATTTTACAAAATAGTTTCCAGGCATTTTTCGTGAAAATATTACAGGTCGGACAAACTCACTTCGTCCATTTAAGAAAGGAATTTGAAAGTTATAACATTGCTGGTGACAAAAATAATATTAGGATGCCATTTCACCCAGGCAATGCGTCACAAGCGCAGTTGTACAATCTGTCTGTCGGCACCTTTGCTTTAATCAAACGTCATAACTTCTCAGACTAAGCTGTTTGATGTAGCCGCACATATGGGTACTTTATCAATGATAAGGTCAATGATAATTGTTTTCTTTGACGTGTTCTCCGTCAGCCTAAGGCTTACTTCATCAAACTTACTCTTAGGTTTTATCTGCAGATGAAGTCTCTTTTTTTTTTTATTAATACAATGCTGAGAATTTTGATTAACAATGTATTAAATCTTGAACATTTCTAAGCTTGATTCCTCATATATAGGTAAAATACAGAGGAAGTTATTTTACACTTTGAAACCGATGAATTCTTGTACTCCATCAAAAAGAGAAAAACACATTCACTTTGTACCCAATGCAAGCAAATTCTTTGCCAGATTAAAATGGTGTGCCCCATTTCTGTGGTAATAGGGTGAAGCATTCTAGGGCTTTTCTGTTCGCATGTGTACGGTATCTGTTATGGTTTTTCTGTATGGTTTGTCTGATTGTTCTTGTCTTTGTTTCGATGCATTTTTCAGCTTGTTTATAATTATGTTGCATTGCTTACTTTCTTGTAATCACTATTTGTGTTTCTTAATTATTTATTTTATTTCATTTATGCTACTTTTATATTTTCATTTAAACTCAGTAAATTAATGAGCAGATATTTATTTGTTTATTTAATTATTCATATCTTTTATCCTCAATTATAGCATTTTTAATTTCCAAGTTTATTTTTAACTTCTCATATTACTTGTATTTTAAAGGAAAATTTTTTGTTTGTAAAATTATTTATTTTTACCAACCTAAAATTGGATGAACAGGCTTTTGGGTCACAGTGTTTTCACTTTAGTTAATCCTGGTCATCTTAGATTTAGTTGTCTTTACTCTGCTTGTTGAACTCCCTTCCACTTTCCTTCTTCCCAATCCGCTCCCCTTCTATACTTTCCCCATCCCCACCCCCATCTCTTCCCCATCTCATTCTTACCTACTGTACCTCTATTCATCTATTCTTTTTGATTGGTATTTGTTGTACAATTTATTTTTCATCTTGACTGTCCTTGATGTATGACATTTCTTACTTTGTATGTACATGTTTGTATTTTTAATGTTCTTGGCCGAATAAATAATAATAATAATAGGTATTCAAACATTTTATTGATTCGTTAAACATCCAGACAATTAAACAAAAACAAAAACAAATTTTAGGGGGAGGGGTTGAACATTTTTGAAAAGATCAAGGTGTCATTCACACTATAACAAAATTATATGTTCTGTTTTGAATTGATCAGTTTTGTTCTGATTTTTTACTCGGCATATCAAATGAGCCACACACTGCAGACATTTAAAGAAGCCTAAAAGATCCATGGATTTTTGCAAATAGTTAATCACCATATTTTTCCTCATACTAGTTCTAGGGAGTGAGCTTCCTCCACCAGGTATAAATATGAAAATATTTTGTTCAATAATTATAGGCCTAATAATTTTGAAAACATTTCCGTATCCTGCCACCACTTTTTCACTATTTTTTATCGAAAGGAATATCTCTTTTGAGTAAATTAGATACTATTTTATTTCATAACGAATGAAAAAGTGGTGGCAGGATTTATAATTATAGCCCAGTGGCGGCGGTTTGTGCAGTAGGCCTCAAGACAAGCCAAGGCAAGATCCCCCCCAAAAATCAAATTCTTTTGCAATGGCAGAATACCTTTTTAAGGAGTCCAACCAGGGGTCGATTTCACAAAGCACTAAGATTCATCTTAAGATGCGTTGTCACTATTACCATAGTGATTTGTATTGTGACGTCACTCTTTACTAAGCAACTGTGATGGATTTGCAGTTACTATCAATCTTAACTCTTTGTGAAATCAAACCCTGGGCCCAACTTTCATAAGACCTAGCATGATAAGCACATCAAGTAAAACTGCTAGTGCTGAGCATGGATCTTGCTTAGCAGGCACTGGGGTAACCAGACAACGTTCCATGAAGTTTACATCTCTGCAACTGGTGCCCCGCTTAATTAAGCAATACTTTCTGCTAAACAGCTTCATGAAATTTTGCACTGGGCAACATCTGCCCACTGCCCGTTCCCCAACAGCCCAACCTCACCCAAACCTGTGCCTCCCCCGCCCAACCCCACCCACAAACCCAAACAATTAATCACATTCGCTCACGTGAGCAACATTTACAAACATCCGAATGGGACCAACAATGTACGAAACAGCAAGAATAGTATAAAAGCCTACCTTCATACAATATGGAATTGTCTCTTTTCACTGAATCTTACTTCTTCGTCTCCACTAATTAGTGATAATATCTGTCATTCAATATCTTTAGGGTCCGCGTTTGAGGCGACATCAGGTGTTGAAATGCACAATTTTCAGTTCACGCAAATTTGATGCACGTGCTAGAGGCCATACTGTAAGATCCGGGCTACAAGCATTTTGAGTTCTATCTTACTAAAAAAGAAGAACAATCACAACTTCTGAAAATATACAAGAAAAACAACTACTTTTATAACCTTTTTCATCAAGTAATAATTTCAGATACGCAATCTTAAATTTATATTGCTATCTGTAATGTTTATCTACTGCCTTTTTACTAGGGGTTTCGAAATTAGTACATACTTTTTTCTCCGTCAAGATAAAATATCCCCTATGATAAAATTGTTACGTTCCAAAGTTTGTCAAACGTTTTACGACATAGATGGCGCACTTTTAGCCACTGTCCAAATGGTTCGCTAATCATATCGCTTGAAGGGCCCCAGTGGGGTTGAGCGAAGATAAAGCCCCAAAAACTTGTGGCGAGAGACTTCAATAGAAGCAAGCACGATTTGGTAAACCTTGGGCCATGGCTTGAGGTTTCATGGATAAGCGAACCCATCTCTCAGTTTCTCAGAACAAAGCCATCCCATCATCCCAAATCCGGAAATGCTATACCATAAAGATTCGCTATGTAAACTTGTCACGTCTATTGTTTGTATCTTTGAACTAGTGAATGCACGACTGAATTGCAACAATATTACTGCTAGTCTTGCAAAACCATTGACTTTAACCATTCAGTCATCATTGTTAAACCAACCTTGAAGAACATTTCAAAACCGAACCGGATTTGGTGAAAATATAAAACGTGAGTCAAGATTTTCTTGGAAGTTCATGACTTCAATGTTTTCTAAACGAGTCCTTAGTGAGTGCTTATGTAGCCCCCCCCCCCCCTTCCGGATGACTGTTGAGTTGTCCGACGGTCGAGTTGTCTGAACTCCCCCTTTCAATCCTACCAATACACCATGGCAACCCGCGAATGTGAGAAAGGTTCGCGCGATTCATGTGTGGTTCAATTTTACGTCATTGCATCCGGTTACATTTTTATCAACGTGAAGTAAACATTACTATCTGTTGACAACATTTCTTTACAACGTCTTAGTGAAGATAACAAACTTCAATTGGAGGGGAGGGTCATTGCGGAAATTGGTTCGGTAAAGAACGTGGTTTCAACTGTTTCAACCCACATCCCTTCTAAATGAACCTCGAAACAAGGAGACGAAGTGTGAGGTTCTTCCTCAAGATCCGAGTGACCGTCCACAACTGACCGCCACCCGATGCCAACGCCACCGGCATTGGGTTACAAACCCGAACGCAAGCATTGGTCATTGGCCTGGTCAATGGCCTGTGGACATTGTAAATATCTGTGTTGGTACAAACTAATTAAAGAATGTAGGGGTCATCGACCAAGACATATAGAGGTCAATAATGCCGTATAGCCTTACGATTATGTCTAGACGGTGATCTTGATCTGGGCAACTTGATGTCAAATTTTTTTTACGGACTTGAAATATTACAGACGTCCTATCAAAGCTTGATAAATGGTGTTTTCTGTGGAAATCTTTTCGTTGTAAGGGTTTAAATTTAATCCATAGGCCTGTGGATACATTAACCCATTTTTATTTATGAGATTTATAGATTTCCTTATTTTATCAATTATAATTTTTCCCGGAAATAGGCAAAAGTTTGCCAAAATTAATGGTCAAAGGGCGACCTCCAAAGTTGAGGCCTCGTTTTTCCCTTGTCGGTCGGAACTTTTGACAGGGAACTTTTGTATAATAACTTGACAGTAACATTTGTCGTCACCCAAACCCGAAAAACTATGGTGATGTTTCTCCACAAACAAAAATAAACCAACAGCAATAACAATTGTGTTTTGTCCTTATTTTATACACAGCCTTACTGACCAACGAAACGTTAGAAACAAAAACAAAGTATTGAGAAAACAAACTGTTCTGACATTTTAACGGCAACCTTGTGACAATTTAGTGGCCAAAGGTGATATTTTTCACAAAAAGAAGGTCACTTTTGGATCCACGATTTTACTTGTTCCCATTTAATTGCATTGACACGCGGTGATGGCCGGGGTGCGACCTGGGTGGGTGGCTGGACTGATGTGAACCCTACAACTGACCATAGAGCAAGGAACAGAGGTTCTTGCTCTATGGACTGACCAGCATAAGTGGAAACGACCACGGGAGCACTAGCCAGGGATTGCGTTTATGATCTCTGATGGTTCTAAAAACGAACTGGTAGTGTGACAACTCCACACTTTGATCAGTACGAGGAAAAACAAAGATACAACAATGAGCATGGACCAGACAGTACAAACATTACTACTTATATTGAAACACTCCGTCTCCTACTCAAATACGAATACCTATCAAATCAAAAATCTTAAAATTCAAGACAATGATGTAAAATTATGGCACTAAACGGGATATCTCCATGGTTGCATTGACGATTTCCACACAGTCCCAAGTAACCGGCAAGGCCTACTACATTTGAATGCAATTTTTTATATAATTTTTTAAAAAGAAAAATACACTTGAAAGCGAACACGCCTCGTCAAGGTGCCCACTGCCAACCATTACGGTGTGAAAAAGTATTTAGTCAATCAAAAGCTACATTTACTTTTAGGCCTCCCGTGGCATCAAATCCTATAAAAGTTTGCTGGAAAGACGTTGAGGCACAAAACAGAACGATGCCTACCAGTAAGCCTTCTAAAACACATGGCTTTTTAGCATTGCCATCTTTTAAAAAAATGTGGGAAACCAATCTGGTTTTGCTCAGAATCATTCAGGGAGCTTGTTTTAAATGTCTGTGCGGTAAACTAAGTAGGTTCTATCAGCAAAGGAAAAGCAACTAGTTCTCGGCTCAACAAAAGGGCAATAAACAGGAATTTTCAAAAGCCAATTTTAGTCATTAGATATAAATCAATGAGACTGTGAGACAAGCTTTTCTCTGATCATTATCTGCACAAACGCTTCCAAAAGGCAGGAGGTATTTATTCCTAAACAGCGCCCTCTCTTGATCAGCAGTTCTCTTAATAAACTGAGATGTGAAAGTGAAATCTATATTTTTAACCGATCAATCCGAGATCTAATTCTCAGCTCATTTCGTCAAAAACTTTCGATTTTCCCCTTTAAAACTGAAAGATTATGTGTAGAAATTGGCTTATAACGTTGCTTTATTTCAGCTTCATCAATTTAGGAAACAAAAAAACACACATTTTTCTCACATCTACTCAACGTTCATTGAATGTTACCCCCTTTAACCCATCAGCCAATTTCAAATAACTTAATTCCCACAACAAAAGTTTAAAATTTGCCGATCTAAATATAATTCAACAGCTAGAAATGGAACGTTGGTCTATTTGTGGTCATGTGTCATGAATTACATCAGAAAGAAAATGGTTGTTATTGCTAAATTGTTAACAGTTGAATGTAGTTCCCAAATCCTGTCACTCACGCAAAATAATAAACACATTGTTGCACAATTGGTTTCTAATAACAAGAGTATTTTATTAAATGTAAGTTGCCTTGTATGAAAGAGGCTAGAAATCGGACATAATTTTGACTCAATTGCAAAGAAACATTTCAGAAAAAGCATTCCTTCAGCTGTCAGTTCAGACAGAATTATAAAAACAACATTGAAGCGAGAAATAAGGCAGAAGTTGTTGTGGCAAGGTTTCCCAATTGGGGATTAGTAATATCCTCAACAGGAGACCAGCACCCAATCAAGGTAGAAGTATCCCCAACTAGGGTAGCATGAACATAACATCCTGTTTGAAGGACATTAGGAAGAGCACACTACCTAATTTATGATCTGACAGTATAAGCCAAAGAAATTTCACCTAACACCAAGAACAAACGCATCGTAGTGTTGGGGTTCCCTCCAAACTTAATAAATAAGACAGCTTTTAGCTTGTACATGTATAACAGAATTTCACATATTGTAGAAAAGTGATATTCATATTTAAATATTATAAAAAGATACATCAATGCATGGCTATCCCTAGATAATTACAGCACAAATTATGGCCAGGTGAGAGTCACTGCTGACAAATAGTCTGAACTAGAATAAAAACTGAAGGAGGTAAAGATGAAATGATTGCATTTTCACCTTTTGCTAGCCCCTGGAGGAGCTTTTGGGAGCAGTATCCTCAGTACTAGATAAGTAGATCAAAGAGAATGACGTCTTCATAATCATAGCTATAGAAAATAACACAGTTTTCGCCAGTCAGACTAACAAACCTGATTCCTGTAAAAAGTTTGACTGAGTATCCCATTTTCCTTTGTTGTAAAGCACCAAAAGCTGATCAAAACACATTTTATTAGTTAATGCCATGTTTCTCTGATTAGCTGTCAGCTATGAACCTCAGAATCCCGTTATCATACCCAGAGCTATCAATATTTGCATCTTGCAACCAGGGAGATTTTGTCCAACAATCCGAAAGATATCTAGAATGGCATTCAACACAAAAACACAATAGGGAAAAGGTTACCTTAGTCAGGGAGATTTATAAATTTGTCCATCTGAATGTGGAAAGATTGGTTTATTTTCAGGAAACTTTCAGCAAAATCAGGGAGAGTTGGCAGCTCTGTATTCTCTCTCAAGTTTGTCTCTTTTTCATCCAAGAGTTAGTCATGCTAGATTCAATATAATAATTTACTATACCTCATACATAATCATGACCGAGAGTCGAACTCTCACTGGTCCATTCAGCATCACGTGCCAGGTGCTATTTTTGCTGTTACCCAAGCGC